>CM060915.1:1045487607-1045567607 GCA_030737875.1 Allium sativum | reverse complement strand
AGCAAAATTTTGGTAACATAAATGTTCGTATAAGGTTCCGACTAGAAAATACCTTTCAACACTTTTGAGAAGGAAGAATTCGTTTTCAAAGCCTGCTTTCATTGCCTAAACATCCCACATACATAACCGTAAAGTACTGAGAATAAGTCTTGATACATGAAGAGGAAAACCTTTGAAATATTTACCATGTTAAATTCATTTTTCAAAGTGTCGCTGATCTTTCTTAAAGTACTTCTTGGGCAATATTCCCATACTTCACCTGGTTTTATGTGCATATCAGCCAATACCATTTCTTCCTTTTTAGCCCTATCATGAAAGCAACTTTTCAGAATTACATAGCTAAGCACGCAAAAGCTTTCATCGTGAAAATATCCAAGAAGAATTGCATGAATATTACATGATGATTTTTTGCAAAATTGCAACTAACAATATATACATGCATCAAATATGTTTTGTAACAGGACATACAAATGCAAAAGTTTTTTATAATTGTTTCATATATATATATTTCTTCTTGAAATAGTCCAAGAAGCAATGAATAAATTGGAGAGGAAAAATCATGTATATAAGGATCAATTTAAAAAAAAAAAAAAATCAATTTCCACGTCATTAATTAGCAGATAATTATTCAATATAAGCATGTCTTCTCGCTAAGTGGAGACCTATCAATGGTTATCATTTGTAGTTTTCTGACTTTATTAATTAGTGAATCCTCTAGACTTCTTTTGGTATCCCTACGATCCAATTAAATCACCTCATACATTGATAACATATTAAATAAATGAAAATTGCAAAATCAAATAATCCAACGGTTGGAATTCAGAGGCACAAGGGGATAGGATAATGGGACTAGATAATTATTTCTGATGGGTGATGGGATTAAAGCATGGACTTTTAGGTGTTGTTCTCTAAATGCACATGCATGCATGCATTGTCATTCTTGATAGCTTGTATGGGAGACGCAAAAATTTGTCGATCATAATGAAAGAAACTTTGAATTACTCCTCATCAATGACCGTACTCACTTCATCAAATCATCATTTTTGAAGGATGTGAACGCATGATGGTTTTCTTTGCAAAGTACATAAGCTTGAAAGTAAATAGAATAAAGACCATCTTGAATCGCAAAGCTATTGAGGATATTTGTTCTTGGATTGAATAAGTATGTTATGTTATGTGTTTAGAAAGAAACAAATGTCATTCAAATGTCTAAAAATTTAACATTCATGTACAAGCAAGAAACTCTTCAAAACAAAGCTTTCCTCATTCTAAGCTTGGCAAATTGACTTAAGGTCGGATTATTCAAGAATTTTATAGCAAATTTTGAAAAATAGTAAATCAACAGTCAACCATGAAATTGGTGCCTGAAGATAAGTTACAATTTTATATTTACTAAGTAAGTTCATGGAATATGCTAGTAGTTTCTCTAAGCAACTTTTTCTCCTTAAGACATCAATGTTAGTACCTTAGGTATTGGTTTTGATGACAACATCTTTAAAAAACAATATAAAATATAAATTCTAACATTTTATCAAAATATATATAGTGCACAGTGTGGGATATTAGACAGTTGTTGATTAAGAAGGTTGCACAGTATCAAAAAGGTTATTAAAAATTAAGACAAAGTTAAAGATGCTGATATAGTGACTCAAGAGTTGAAGAACAAAGACCCATGAGTTTTGAAGAATTCAAGAAAGCAAGATATCCTAGATGACTTATTGAGTCTTGGATTAAATGTTAAGACTCTAATAGCACTTTCTTGATCTCCCTCTATTTAATTTTAATTTAAAAATTCAAATATTTCAGTTTTCAATGATAATTATCTTTCAAATATATTTTGTCAAAATAGTTTTAAAAAAATCCTGATTTTTATATAATATTATTTAAGTTTATTTTTTTATTCTAAATATTGTGTTTTTGATCATTTATAAGTAGGTATAATTTTAGTGTAATAGTGTTTATTATAAATTTAAGTTTAACATATACTTATTAATCTGTACTTTGATATAATTTTAAGTTTGGTATTTATAATTTGGTTTTAAAATATTTATTTATACTTTGTAATTATATTGGTTTGTACATATTTACATTATATATAATTTTTTATAGTAAAATTATTTTATTAAATTTTATTATGGTTAAAATACGTATAAACTATATCAAAATAATTTTACAAAGATTCAAATTATTTTACATAACAAAAGGTTTTCAAAATATAATGCTTTAAAATTGATTTCAAAACAAGAGTTTTCATCATTTTTCTTCACGAATGGACATGGTCGTTGCTTCGCTATAGATACCTGACTCCCAAACTAGTTTTCAATAACTACTTTCTTGATTATCTCTCCTCCCTTTACTATCTGCTTTTCTGAACCAAAATATACTCAAACTCTACGAAATTCAACTACAATCAAATCCATTATTATTGATTTGATTCTCTGCCATTTTCTCTATGATCTCACTCAAATCAATATCAGAGTGTTATTCAAGAATTATAGAATCAATTATAATCAAAATTGAAAAGGTTTGTGTATGTTATACTCTATCAAATCTTACTACTATAATTGTGAATGCAGTTGGGTCATAAAATCAATTTGGTGATGTTGAGCCTCAAAAATCAATTGGGTCTGCTAGCACCCCTTGAAATATAGTGGACGCGCTCGAGTCCGTTAATCAATTGGGTATGCTTAGTAGCCTCGAAAATCTAAGTGACTCTACCCAAAAGTTCTAAAGGGTGTGTCGTAGTCTTGAAATCGAGATTGTTTATCGAAGTTATATAAATAAACTCCATACAAGATTTGTGGGGGGTTGGATGTAGGAAAATCCAAACCAATATAAAAATTATGGTGTATTCTTTCATTTTACTTTAATGCATTTACTTTTTTCTATGTTTTGATTCTATGATTATATTTGTGATAGTTTATTGCATCGTTTTAAGTATAATCTTAAAAAAAAATGACTCATACAAATTAAAAAACACTATTCATCCGCCCTCTAGTGTTAATTTAGTCTAATGATCCTTATTTCGCATTCCAACATTTGGTATTACAGCACTGGTCTTAAAGTATTCATAATCTGATTTTTGAAAATTTTAAATGACAAATTTTTAATAATATTTTTAACACTATTTTTAATATGATATTTTGTAAAATCATCATAATGATGTTTCATAAATTTAAACCTATTCATTATGAAAAATCACGTGATATTTTGAATAAGTATAATTTGCAGAAACAAGTGTGTTACATGGCTGATGGTGAAAATATACTTGATGATCAATCATCATAGATCAAGGAACAAAAATGGATCTTTGATAATGGTTATTCAAAAGACACGATGGAAGATCAGGAGCAAAGAAGAGGTACAATGCTTAAAAGACAACATTTGGATGGAAAGACAATAATATTGGAATAGAGGACTTCAGCAATATCGGTAATCCTGAAACTCACATTTAATTTTTTATATTTTACTTTTAAGTGAGCTCTTTAATAAGGACCTTTTAGTTCTTAGTCTACGCTCAGAATAACCAAAATGGTTTAAATAAGTAAAGTAAAATTTCCCTCCATAAATAATGGCTAGTTTTTCGAATTGAAAAGACATTTTGTATTTTAAAAAAGTTTATGATTTTATTTACGGAATATTCTAAATTATCTTTATATAAATAATTATATTGTAATATTATGAAATAATGTTTAGAAAAAAAATTCAAAGCAAAATATTAATTTTTAAATTTTGTAGAGTGTTTATAAAACTATGTATACATTTTGAAATCAGGGCATAAAATACTGAATGCAGTTGTATGTTTTAATTCTAATAAATTATAAGTTAATAATTTTTGAATGAATCTTTTAATACATATACAAAGGTAGATATACTTTATTCTGCAGAAAAATTGGAGCCAAAATTTGAATTCTACCTATTTTATTATTTTCTAGACACTTGGTTAGTTACAAACTTACAACGACTAAATTTTCAAACTTTGAAGCCAATTTTTTTTTTTTTATGATCTTCAAATTAATGAAGTTTCTTAATAATAAAAATATATTACAGATTACAAGTTACAACTGTATACATAATTACATAAAAAATTTGTAAACATTTCAAATAATTTAACATTTTCTAAATTTTCGTTCAGAACCAACTATTCTCTTTATATGTTTGCATTTCAAAAATGGTAATGCTCTACAAAATTTCGGAAATTATAAAATGTGTATCTTTTCAAGAATTTTTTTGTATAATAACAAATACACTGACGTACTTGTGTAGAAAAAATTTATAGTAAAAATTCAAAATATAACTAATTTGTTTTTTCAAATAAACCATCACTTGACGGGTATAACAACTTTTCTCATGCAAGCCACTGCAATTTTGAGTTTTTACATCCTTTTACACAAAATTTTTAAACATAGATATATTATTTTCTGGACTATAACTAGTATATATAACCATATTAAAATTTCTAATTACTTTAAATTAATTAAAAATTTCATTCTGTTAAAGTCAAACAGACACTTCGGTTATCAAGTTGTGATTTTAATTTTTGATTTAAATTTAAAAAATTGTGCCTCTTTGCGATTGGTTATATTTCTTTCCTAATGACTTCTACAAAGTAGTTTTCATTCTAACGACATCTCACTAATCACATATCATGACTCTGCTAATAAAAAAGCATACCCTTTTCAAGATTTCAGCATTTCAAATATTGATTTTACTTCTTTCACTATTATTTCTTACTAACTTTAGAATGAGATATTAAGTTTATGGTTTCATGAAATTAACTGAATGAATTTCGAGTGTGTTATTAAGGCTTTATTTATAGATTACTTCAGTCAATACGAACGTGTCACATCATATGACATTTGTCATATAAATAAACAATAACACAAATGCAAAATGATGTGTCATTATATATGTCAATTAGGAAAATCATTATATACATGTATGATGTCAAGTGTCTATACACATGTAATTTATTAAAACGCGTGTATTTCAAATAAGAATACAGTAAGTACTATATTATAGGCTAGATTCACATTTTCTTACACATAATCACATTAAAAATGAACTTAGAACTATAATTGTGAATTTCGATTTAATGTTATGTTTTTCATTCATGTTCATAAACTCTTAAAATATTGGGTTTGAATTATGAAAAACTAACCATATGAATCCAACATGGTACGATATCAATACAAATATGATTTATTCTTTCAGTGTCATGCACAATAAGAAAAATAATCTAAATAAGAAATGATGCTGAAACATATGATCAAACCTCATTACTGTCATCCTCAGGTTCTTTTTATTATTGAATTTATATAATGCTTTTAAATGATATTACATCTCTTCATCTCTCACTTATACTTGTACTGTCATTCTCAGGTTCACTTACATCTCTCACTTATCCAAGAAATAAACAATATATAGCAAATAATATTTCAAATTTTTTTTTAAGAAAAAACATGAGTTTGATCGTATATATAGTTACACTTATTATGTATTATGATTAGGCTATGGTTAAATTTCAAAATTAAAGTTGTTATATAATAAGTATCATTTTGAACTATTTTCAATACTCTCATTTAATTTTAATTGTATATATATATATATATATATATATATATGTATGTATGTATGTATAATCTAGATTATATTAATTTTGATACACTAGTTTATCATATTTACTCCCTCATTAAATGGCATTACATTTGGGAGCTATTTTTTCTTAAAATCGTTCACTTTCAAGTTCATATATATAAAAATAGTAATAATTTGGATTAAAAACCATTATTATATTTAAGGTTTTCATCTAATTTTAAATATATTATAGTAAATAAATAAAGTTCTCATTATCCTACTTATTTATTTTTCCAAATATTTAGCATATAACTTATTGATCATTGAATATCTTAATCAATGTTAATTGCTATATGGATGTTAAGCGGTAAGCTTGGACTAGAGACTAATAGCCAAGGCAGAGATTAATCGAGGATTAATCGAAGTTAGAGGGTTTTAATAATTCATGTATTTTGGATAAAATTGTAGCATCTTACTTAGTATAAACCGGTCTACAATGAGATATCACGGATTTGGTTGAATTTGAAGTAATAATAAAGACAAAAACGCTTAAAGCAAAAAATCTGATGCTTATAAAACATTCAGCCTAAATTAGTACATAAATGAAACCTATAAACATGTTTATATATCTATATAATACAATAAATCTAATTTAGACAGACTATAGGAGGGCTAGACAAAAACGTAGATGATAAGGTTAGCCTAGTGCCTAGGCGAGGATTAGACGGGAGCCTAGAATGATTTTTACAACACTAACGTTAATACATATAATATTTTCCTTCCTTACGCCTCACATATGACATCTTGACAAGGTTTTAAATCACAGATATCAGTCATGTTTTGCTTTTGATATTTTAGAGAATTAATCTCGTTTCGGGGGTATCTCGGATGAAATGAGTCTAACTCGGGTGTTTTATCTTGGATTTCCATCTTAGGTCTTAAATCTCATATTGGAACCATTTCGGGATTTATGATGTGCTAAAAATTGACATTCTTACACAATAATTTTTTGAATGTCACTATAAAACGATTACTTAAACCTAAAATGCAAAATTGCTCCATTGTTATTAATTTAAAGAATTTCAATTCATAAACCATAATATGCTTAAAATAAAAAAATAACACAATATAAATAGAGTATAGGTTACAACTTATGATCAATGAACATGAATTATTGTTAGACATAGAACATAAAAAAGATCCAAAATATTAAACAGTTACACATAAGTAAAACATAAAATACATACTTTCATAAGTATCATGCATGTTGAAAAATAATAAAACAAAAAATCCTAGATATTGTAGAACATACATGAATATACGATATTGTCATATAACACGCAAATGTATATGAAATATTAAATAATAAACATGATAATTTACATTTATATACATTTACTTGCACATATTTTTTATATAAAACTAGGAATGTACTAATTATAATTAAACTGAATGTTAAATTTTCATTTATTTATCATTTGTGTATTTGTAAAAGCATCAAGCACTAATTTTATATGTTATTTGATAGTCATCCGCTATATCCTTCTATTTATTATCTCCACTGCAACTTTTTACACCTCCGCCGCATTGAATCTGCCGAGCGCTTCAAATGCATAAATCTAGATAACTTTTTGGACAAGGACATGGATATAATGTAACAACCCAAAAAGCATATGTTCGGTACAAAATAGCAATGATGTCAAGAAGTGCAATTTTTGTGTAAAAATGCATATTTATGAAAAGAAACTCCTTTCTTCTTCTTTCTCCCCCAATTGGGGTAATTTGGTACTAAATAAAAGGCAGTAACCTACCGGTACCCTAAAAGGATTTGTTTATACAGATGCAAATACTGTTAGTAATGCCAGTTTTAGATAATCCACTTTGGTTGTATATATTCTTTTAATGGGGGTTGTTGTTTTTGGTAGTTGAAGTCAGGTAAACATGTTTAGGCATGTTAATGAAGACCCACAAAAAGTCTGCATCCATAACTAAATAGATAAACTATCCAAAATCCAAAAAGCAGATGCCGATATCTACTATTCAAATAGCTTTTTGGATAAGGACACCGATATATGAATCCACATCCAAAAAGCATACGTTCATAATAAAGCTGCAATATTACGTGAATGAGTGCATATTTTGTGTAAAATGTAAAAACACATACTTATGAAACGAACTGTATATACTAATTTGGTACTTAATGGGGAGGTAACCTACTTCCAGTAGGCATTATTGTCAAAAAACTTAAAATCCTACGATTTGAATCCGGTTTTAAATCAAACCTCTCTCTTTACGATCCAATTTATATTCCAATTCAAATCCCGCTAATACCAAAATTTTCAATCCAAATTGATATATTCAGTATGCTTATTTATATCCACAATCCTAATTCTAATCATTTCAACACAAAATAAAATTAACATAAGGAGAAAATGAAGTTAAGGGTTTAACCATACAAACTCAAATATCAAATAAATTTCAAATGCCTGCAAACCTTGAAAATATTAATTTTTTGAATCTACGATTTACGATTTAAAACCCCTTTCATTTTATTAGTTTGAATTTAGTTGAATCTCATTTTGAAAACCTTAGTAGTAGATGTCATAGGCAGCATAGACATATGATAAGTCTAGATATGTCTAAGCTTTGTATACAAGAGTCAAACCCATAACCTCAAAACCTAAATTTAGCACCCTACCACTATGATGTGGTTTTGGACAACTATATTTTGCATAATAAAAACTATGGTGGTCGGATGTCAATTTTATTAGAAAAACTAAAGATGGGTTCGGTTTATTCTTAATAATTTTGGATTTTTGTACATACAGAAGTACGAATGATGCATGTAAAACGTAACACAAGACCGTTTTTAAAAACGAAATTAACCCATAAAACATAAAACAACTTATTATTATTTTCCATGTTTTAAGAAATAATGGAAGAACGATAACCAATTCATCCATCCACTGTCCCTCCATCATCCCTCGACTCTTCCCACCTTTTGTAATTAATGTTGAAAACTCAAAACTCAAAACACAAAATAAACCAAATGCCCTCTAATTTTGTGTGCGAGGGAAACTATAATTTCACATGAAACCTGATTTCATTTCAAAAATCTCTAAAAAGAAAAACCATATGTATTACCAATGTCTTAATTGTTGGATAACAATATCTTTGAATATTCGAAGATAACGATGAATACAAATTATGATATTTTGAATATCCTCAAATGTCTGATACGGTTTTTGATGTGGACTATGGTTTTTGGATTCATATCGGACTACAACACCATCCAAACACATGTGTGTGTGTGTCTATACACAAGCGCGCGCACACACATACATTTTAAGCCCCTTTTTTTTGCACCCCATTTTAGGCCACTCATTTAAAATTAAATAAGTTGGTATGGGAAGAGAGAGTTGGTGGGAAGAGAGAGAAACGAAAATGTGTGGTGGAAATCATAAGGGCTAGGGGTGTTGCACTGTTTGAGGTGCTCTTGATCCTATCTCATACATACATACATACATACATATATATATATATACATATATATATATATATACATATATATATATATACATATATATATATATATCCAAAATAGACCTATGTTTATTACTTTACCAGCTACATAAGCAGATTTCGTGCAGACAGACACTGAAGCACATTAGGAATTATTATGGATGAAAATATCCACATGAGTTAGAAAAAAATCCATATGATTTTTTCTTTAATTTGTCCATTCTTTTAAAGATTAGTTAACTTTTGCATGTCCTGAATTAACATCAGTTCAATATAGAATAGTGAAGTATTCCATCAACAAATAATTCAAATAGCGGCTCCTAGCTTAAGTATATCATATTGTTCTAAATTATTGTACAATAAGACAATATACAATATCCTTATTATGAAGCTTATAAGAGTAACTGTGTGCATCTGTATTCATTGCCAATGAAATGAACTTTTCTATTAAGTTGCTTCTTACACAGTACAATGTTTTACCATGGAATCTTGTGCTTCGTTAGTAGATCGGGTACCAATCTGATCTCACCGCTTGCAGTTAGGTTTGAACCAATAGCTGGGCAATCCATAGATGAGCGCATGCCCATAGATGCACAAGTCAATCCGACACCACTATTCCGAATAACCTCATAAAAGCGTTTTGCTGGGATTGACTAAACAAAACATGTAAGAAATCAATTCGTAGGATTCACAAGAATATTTCTGAGACAAGTTAGCATCCAACAACTGCTATCACCCAATATAATGCCAGGATTGACTAAACAAAATAGAGTCCAAACTAAATAGTTTCTATAAAAAGACATAATAAGGTAACACTGAAGATAAATATTGCATGATACACAGAGATACTGGCATCTATTAGTTGCAGAATGTAATGTGTATGGGTTATCTAGAGCACAACTAACCGTCTAACAGCACACTAAAAGTAACAAACAAAGATTTCTGATTAGTTTGGAGATAAACTTACACGACATCGATGTTGTCCAGAATTATCAACCCACAAGACACGAACCGATACAATGTCTTCCTCTACAGTGTAGTTCTTAGGTATGTTATCATTCGACATGAGTTGGTCCTGGAATTTGACAACAGAATGTAAGCCATATAACTGCACTGCATTTCTGTAGAACATATCCTTGGTTGCTTCCAAAGCGTCAGTAATAGTTAAATCCCCATCATCGCAAGCATTTGATAAGACGCTAAATACAACGTCACGTGCTCTCTTTGCCCCTATGTAAATAGAGGTTTTTTTTAGTTCTCGTTTACAAATAAAATGACAACTTTACCCAAGATGAGATTGTAAAAGATATCAAGTCATCTAAATTACAGGTTGAGGAGGGATCCATTACCCCTCTATTCTTACATCTTAGCCCCTTCAAAACATTTATATATTAACCAAAAGATCTGTTATGTCAATGGCCATAATAAATGATGATATAAAAGGGAATAAAATAGTATGATGCTAAAAGCACCTCGTTTTCTTCTTTCTAATATCATTACTATAAAATGCCATAAAATTTCAGACTACACTCTTCCTAATACAAAATCATTTCAAGGGACTACCAAATACACCATTTTCATTTTTTTGTACGGTGAACAACCGCCAAGCAATACCATTTTCCGCGGCAATCAACCACTGAACAACAGCAGTTTGGTGGTTGATGATCATGGAAAACGGTGTTGATCGGCGGTTGTCTGCCATGAAAAATGGTTTTATACAATGGTTGATTGCCGGGTGAAACGCGTTTGGTATTAGGAAGCGCATATATTTATTGTGTTTATTATTTTTGTCTACGGTACTAGAAAGAGAAAACCTGAGTGCATATAACCCCACACAAAATAGTGAGATGCTAAAAGCACCACACAAAATAAATGATGAGATAGAGATATTAAATCCATCCATTTGTTTACTGATCTACTGGTTAATACATAAGGGCTTTGAAGGGACTATAGATCCTCCCTTTGTTTTTACTTAAAACCGCTAATTCATATGACAAATAAAATTTGTGCAGTCATCTAATTTTAAAGCATACCAAGGTAATATGTTTCAGGAAATGCATATCCATCAGAGCTATACATCACCTAAACGGAAAAAATGGAATAAGTATTGATTTTAATATTTCAGAACAATAATAGAAGTGGTAACAAATGGAATAAGTATTGATTTTAATATTTCAGAACAATAATAGAATTGGTAACAAATCATGCATGGTAATAACCTTTTTGATAGGAGCCAACTCTAAAAGTTCTTTGACAGAAGAAATCATTCCTTGAACGCTAAGCTTTGGTATCGCCAATCCAAAATCAAGATAGACCTATTTCAAAAAATAGAAAATTGTTTAGAAAGTATGTGCAGTTTATAATATAAACATTTTAACTGGAGAACAAACCTGGGGGTGAACGGAAGCAAGATAAGATGCTTCTTTACAGAATGGATAAGATGCATGCAGAAGCACAATCTTACATTTAGAAAACTTCCTATCTTCTAGAAGCAAACGCAGGTGGAGGGGATTGCATAACCTCAAGTCTAAGTCTTTGTCCCCAAAACTGAATGAAGAGAGAAAAAAATGGGGAAAAATAATTGTCCTTGCTGACCTCAACAGCGATGATTATGTTAGAATTCACTCAGTGCAAAAGGAAATGGCCATAACTAAAAGTCGGTATGAACTAACTTCGTGTTACTAACATGGAAAGTAAAACGAAAAAATTAAGTTCATTACCCTGTGTGAATTTGTATAGGCAAATTGAAGGTTAAAGCAACATCCAAACTAAGTGTGAACAGATAGTTAATGAAGTTTGCATTCTTGATTCGAACAGGCATCCCTTCAGCAGAAAAGAATCATCAAACAACAATCAAATGCAGAAATATGTAAATGAGTATTTATTTTAACAATCACTTGACCAGTTTCATCGTATTATATAAACCACTTAACTGCACTCACCACACAAATCTTCAAGCAAACCTTCTTCTGCAACTTCCTTGGAAACATTTGTATTGATATTCAGGCCACTTCTGTAAGCAACTATACTCTTCAATGCAACGATTTTATCAGCTACTGTAGGAAATGAGCTTAGGAATTCAACTAAGGAGGTACTGAAAATATGACGAATGAAAAAGAAACTTTGTTAAAATATTATAAAGGATATAATTTCATCTTTGTCACAAAGGTTTCACTGAATGTTTCCAGTGAGATTTTTGATCTCTTGAGAACTTCCTGGAAAAAATTGTTAGTTAGGCCAACATCGATATCTCAAAAGATCACAAATTTTCAACGTTGACAGAAAAAATAAGACAGTGTTCCCTTAATGAAACATATGTATATACTATAGAGACTATGGAGACCGTAGATTGCATGAGACAGTAGGCTAATCTAGTCAAGTCACCCTGATGTTGCAAGAATCAAAGGACCAAGACAGAAAAAAAAAAAAAAAAACTCTATTAACTAATGCATCATTTTTTGATTTTAGAACTATAATAATAGTCTAAGAACAATAAACTACTAATTAAACATCACTGAGTGCAGATGATTCTTAATCAGTTGAACAAAGCTAGATTCAGATACATCCATATGTACCGCATCTTTAGCTACATGTGTCAAAAAAAAAAAAAAAAAAAAAAAAAAGTTCCCACTTACTTCATTAAGGATTATTTCAGCCAAACGTTCGATTCTCAAAACTCTTCCAACAATGGGAACCATGCACTTATGCCATTCCAAGTCGTGCATTTTATCGAATACAATCCCATCATCGACTAAAATCGCAGATAAATTAGCAGCTTCAAAACACTTCAAGCCAATAGAGTGTAACCCATTGGATTTTCTATGTCTCTCAATTCCATCAAGTGAAGCATCACAGTTGTATAGTTCAGCAATGTCTCTTACACTTCTCTACAATTCATCGCAATTCAATTAACTCAATTAAAAATATTAAAACTTGTCGACATGCATATATAGTTGTATAAATCATGCACATGTTTTAAACATTTTACACTCAAAAAGGGTACAAAATATGGTTGGTGCCAATTTAGTATTGTTATCGTTCTACTACTGCTCGGTATTCTTGCTTAATGCTGGTCATCCTAGTGATTTTGGGAGCCATTGATTATTTTTTTATGCATGCTTCATTCTCCAATCCAATTCTTTAATTGTGTGGCATAAATTTTAAATTCGCTCGAAATAAATATATGATTGTTGCAATCATCAATTTGTTTAGGTATTATCTGCAAAATTTGGTTGTATAAAGGATACATGACAACGTCTAAAGATACCAGTAGGTTGTTTCCTAGATAATCAGTAGCATCAAATATTGTGTTTTTTTTAGTCACATTTTGAGACTTGTCTATATTTTCTACTAATACCAAAAAAATTGTTTATCTGTTTACTCTGTTTTACTGAGCATTTTTCTGCTGTATTACATATGTTTACTCTTTGATATTTGTTGGAAATGTTGCACAGTGATGATTACAAAGTTAAAACAAGAGTTCAAATAATAATTGATAGATTATATGGCAAACGGTTTGCAAAACGACGGAGGAACAGCTATTCTGGTTTGTACATGAGACAGACCACTTATTCAAAACTGGGTAAACTCTCCTTTTAGCTTAGAGAAATCTCGAAAACTATGACAGCTATGCTACCTAGTTTCTTTGGGAGTTTTCTGTCTATTATTGAACTCGTGAAATAGTTCCAATTAATACACTGAGAACTACATTTGATTATATCTATAAATAAGCTCTTTCCCAACTACCACAATCTGTTTTGCATCTTTTTGGTTGTGTGTAGCAAGTTTTGCCAAAGAGGATGTTAATATTTCTTCTATGATGGGAGAGTTGGTTGAAGAGCTTGGTTTAATCCGGGTTATAAGGCAGAACTTTAAGTTTCTCTCATAAATTCAGGTTCTATGTTCATGCTCATGAATTCAAGTTTTATGTTTATGTTCATGAATTAAGGTGCTGTGTTAGTCAATACATACTAGATATGCACGACATATATGTACTATAGAGCAAGTTTAAGCAATGCGCGAAACAATAAATCCAACCCAGTGCAGTACGAAGAAAAGTAATGTAATCGGGTAAGATGTTAATCTTGGCTCAATCCAAACGCTTTCAGCAATATAAACAAACGGGTCGAATGCAAATATATTAGTTCTCCACAACAGAAAGTACCTTAAAAGAGAGTGTATGGACAGCAAAGTCCAAAGCATCGCCATCAGCTTCAGAAAAGCAACGACGAAAATCAAAATCAGAATCAAGAGCCACTAAATTATGAGCATGAGCGTCGACCGCCTTCACGTTTTCTATCGCCTTTTTCAATTGTGCATATTTCTCCATTTTATTTGACAATATAGCACTTTCCTATGTCTCTACAATATTCATTGTTCAGTCCATTTTGGAAGATTGTTATATATTGAATGAGGAGCTTGGATGCATACTTCCAGTCAAAATCAAGGGGATACCGCCATTAACGTGATATTTCTATAAGTTTAATCGACCGATTAATTCAACATCCATTTGTGTGGAACAAGATAACAAGTCCTAGCGCCGGCCGAGGATATAATATTTGACTCCATTTGTGAAAAAATTCTCCCAAGGCCTGGTAAACGATGGTTGGTTGACCAACCAAACAATTTTCTAATATTGTTTGGATTTTTTTATTGATTTCTTTTGACTTTGCTCATTTTTTGTAAACGTATGTTAAAACTAGTTACAAATATAAACCACATTTGATTAACCTTTGACTAACTTTTTTACATTAGTCCCGAATGAAATGGAGTTAGCATACAAGTTTTAAAAAAAAGTATAAACAGCATTTAAAATACCGTCTGTACACTTTCGATTTGAGACACTAAGCTGATCAAAAAAAGATTTGTACTTCTAATTGTTTTTCAAATTAACCTAATTTTTTAATAAGTACTTAAAATGACTTAAAACTAAAAAAAATCTATGTTGTTTTGACAACCTTTGAGTGGTAGATTTAGCCGTCATTTAGAATGCCAGTTGAGTTAATGAGTATCTATTGGTATGATTGCATAATGATAAATAGATAACTGACCACTTGATTATATAATTTAAAATATAAAAATATTTGATATAGTTTCTAATTAATTTTATGTATACAAATTAGGATAATATGGTGGGGAAGAAATTTATAATTAAAGGGTCCAAATGAGGCGCTGTAAGCGATAGCAGAGTTCAAGAGATTCAATGGGTTATCTTAAAAATAGGTCTCTTATTTTTTGGTTTTATGAAATTTTGTTTTACATGAATATCGTAAACAACTCTTCCCGTCGATTTGATAATGTCGGTTGACTTACTGGGTAATGATAAGAAATAATATTGTTATCAATGATCGGATAAGTTAGTAACCGCTGAACTAAAAACTTTGCACAACACACAAAATGTAACATCCCATAAATTTCGATCATTCAAATATAAAGTTAAATTAAATTATTGAATGAAAAGTGGGAATAAAACCAAATTTATGATTCATTAATTTATGATTCCAAAATTTATTTTTGATAAACAATAATTTACATTGAGATGAACTGTGATTGATAATAATGGAAATTATTAAATTGTTTGTGCATTTGTAATCGCTAACTTTGAACTACTGTTTATAAAGATTTAGCAGATTCCTTGATTTCGTTTTAAAGGTTCAATACAAGAATTAATGTGATGACTAATAATGAATGTTTCCCGCTTAATTTTGTATAGGAAGAACTGTAATGAAACATAGTGTCAACGATATATAACGCACGTTTTAACTATTGTAGTTAATGAAAATCAAGGTTAACGTTAATAATCAAATAAATTATATGTGTTCATTTTAAATATGAGTATAATTTTATAAAAAGAAAGACAAATTTTCAGAAGAGTGTAGTTTTTAAAACTAATAGCATATATAAATAGGCTAATTTATAAACTATTTGCAAATATAGGCTGATATTGGTCAGCTCGGCGATGAGCTGACTGATTTTTTTATAAAAATAGTGTGGGGGGAGGGGGAGCGCACTTCGGAAGTGTACCCCTTTTTATTTTGTACGGGCGCACTTGGCAAGTGCGTCCATAAGATTTTTTAACTGTAATAGGTACAAATAATGAAACATAGTGATTTATTTAATTATAATTCTACAGACTAAGCGTAGAAAGGTTTGAGAAGTCAGTCGACACAATGAAATAAACATCATTTCTGAAGACTTGACTTGCTCAAGCAATAAATTCCTAAAACTCCAGATTCTGCTTATGCTTCCACACATCAACTAGTTGTTGCTGTGTGAAAAACATGGGGATGCAGGAACAAGAAATGGTCAAAAGTTTATCCAGCGGAACACGTTTTCGTGAAATGAAGTATAACTGTAAATAGGAAGAGAATAGGGCACATATTTCAGCCAGAGAAAAATAAAATTGAGTACATAAACGAAGTTGAAGAAGTAGTTAATCAGTTGGCACAGAATGAAAAATTGGGTTGCAAACACATGCAGATGGGTTGTATCCAAAAGAAGTACAACTTAGTCCTGTCAAAATCGAATTGACTAATTTATTCATTTAGCATATTCACTAATGATGATAGTGGCTCTATGATAAGGTAAAATAAAAAATAAAAAATCATGTTTTATTCACTTATTTCAATCTATGCTTTTTTCACTTGTTTCTCGCGTTCATATTTTCTTCGTTGTCCAGTGCTGCAACTCAAATGTCAACATGTATGCAAGTTTTTTTTTTTTCTTATTTGGCATTAATTTAAAGTACATCTGACAAAATTTTATGGGCGCACTTGCCAAGTGCGCCCATACAAATACAAGGGGGCGCACTTCCGAAATTTGTCTATATTTTTAAAACGGCCAATTCATCGCTAAACTTGCCAAAATTAGTCTATATTTGCAAATAGTTTATGAACTATCCTATTTGTGTTATTAGTTTTAAAAACTAACCTGTTTTGAAAATTTGTCCTAAAAAGGATAATATGAGTTCTGAAACGATATTCATGAAATAACAGCTGTAGCGATGCGAAAATAGTTTTGATGTTAAATTTAAACTTTAATTTTAGATCTAAAATTTGGGTTGAATCTGTTCTGTTTAATTTAAATCAATTGAATCGATCGTTAATAACAACGGAAGGTTTCAATGATTTGAATGACGTGTGTTAACACCAAAATTTGCACTGGCCAAATATAAAGATGCAGAAGCTCCAATACCAGAAAGTATAAAGGGAAAAGCCACGGGTACAGCTATGTCGACTCCAAAAGAAGAAAACAAAATCTTGTTTCTCCTATAACTTTTGATTGGTGAGAGATTCAAACCAAAAACCACTTTCATTGGATTCAGATGATGGTTTCTCATTCCGTTGAGTGGTCACATTAAACAAATGGACGTATCATTTGAGTATAATGGCTAAAACAAAAAAGCCAGAAAAAGATGGAGACAGCCCGGGAGAGCTTCAACCAATAGCATGGTATAGGAACCGACAATATGGTGTAGGAACGACACCAGAATGGTGTACGAAACCAGAGACAACCAGAGAAAGATGGAGACAGCCCGAGAGAGCTGGAACCGACAACATGGTGTAGGAACCGACAGTATGGTGTAGGAACGACAATAAGGTGTGCGAACGACACCAGAATGGTGTAGGAAGCCAGAGAAAGCTGGAGACAGTCAGAAAAAGCTGGAGACAACCAGATAGAGATGGAACCGATAGCATGGTGTAGGAACGACACCAGAATGGTGTAGGAAGCAGGGGAAAGCCAGATAAAGACAAAAACTACAACAGAATGGTGTAGGAAGCACTAACAGGGGAAAGCTAGAAAAAGACAAAAACTACACGAGAATGGTGTAGGAAGCTGGAAAAAGGCAGAAAAAGACAAACAAACGAATGGCACAAAAAAAAGTGGCAGAAAAGGTGGGAAAAAAGAAGCAACAGAAGAGGTCCCAAAATCTCTATAAATAAGACCCTAGAGGTTACATTTTTGGGGACTTTTCTCATTCCACAATCTTGCTCTCATTTCTAAGAGAGCTAACCCTAATTTGTAAATCAATTAAGGGATTTCTTATGTAACCTCCTCCATGAATAAAATCACCAAAACCCTTAAAGTGGATCTATGTTCAATCTGAACCGAACCACTATAAATTGTGTGTTCTTACTGTTTTCGCTTATATTATATTCTACCATGCTTTTGTATGTATTATGCAATGCTTAACAACTTAGCCTCTTTTAAAGAGTATTTAACTACTTTACACTTTCTGCTCAACAAAAGCCCTTCCACGCAAACCTTACCCTTAATTCTAAATAAGTAAATAACCCTTCCACAAGCTGTTTAGCTTCCTAGCTTGTGTTGTGCTTAGGGAACCATCGTCCGAAGATAACTCTTGGTCTCTGAGTCGCGGAAGCGTCATACTCACCCTTCGAAGGAAGAGTAACTAATCTTCGTGCCTTTGACCTTAATACCTAGGAAATGGTGAATTAACCCAAGCTTGCGGGAATTGAATAATCTCATTCTATCCTTATGTCCACTTCCTTAGACCTATCTTCGGTGTTGACGAAAAATATCGTTAATATTTTGGCGTAAGAAGGAGGGCTTGAACCTCCGTCCCCATTCCTACCTCTAACCTTTTAGATAATTTACCGCATTTCTAACTGTGTTATTCCGTCCCGGGTTGTTCTAAGCACTGAAGAAGCAAGATTATAGACAAAGAGTCTCAACAAGGAGCTTTTGAATACCGAGTTACTACTTCAAACATCATTGTTCTAAGCTATTTGAAAGATAGAATAATCTTAAACCTCCATCCTTATTGTGAGCCTTTTGTACTTATCTTGAACCTTCCAATCTTATTTCTCATTCCGTCTTAACAAGATACTCTAAAAATCAATAAAAGAATGATTCAATCGGGAAGGAGTAGTAAAGAAGGATCCAACGCGTAATCCATCACAAAGAACAACATCAACTCAGCAAACCTAGAAATTGGAGGACCTTCAACCTTAACGAAAAGTGCAAGTAATGAATTGGAAATACTACATTTGGCTATGTAGATTGATGCAACTAGAGAATTCATTGAAGAAGACTTAGTCTGAAGGTTCCTTGTAGTGGAATGGCCTTATGAAGTAAAGATAAAAATAATAGCACCTCGAGAGCTTTATAACCAAATCGAGTCTTCATCAAATCTACAGAGCAATCCAGTTTCATGGAGAAACAACCAAGCATCAAAAGAGGTGGTCAGCTCAGAAGAAGATGAAAGCCTAACACGGATAGAAGATAGGAAGTTGCAAGGAATCCCCTTCTCCAGAGAAATAATGATGATGAAGGTTCCATCTGAAATAAAAGAGAACAAACTCGCATATGATGGGACTACAAACCCTGAAGAATATCTTGCCATGTTTGAGAATTACATGGATACATATAACTCTACTGAAACCCTTCAATGCAAGGTCTTCCAAACAACTCTTCGTGGTACAACTCTTAAATCGTGCAAGCATTATCATGGCCCGGTCATCACAACTTGGAAGCAATTGTCCACCGCGTTTAGCACACAATGCCATATGCAAAAGGATTCGACAAATAGCATTTATGATTTAGCTAAAATCAAACAAAGAACAGAGGAGTCACTTAACTGCTATCTAAAGAGGTTTCACAGTAAGTCTCTCAAAGTGAAAGGGGCCACAGATAGGGAGAAGCTAAGAGTTGTGCAATCAGGGTTGCTTAAGTCATCCTACTTTTGGAAGGAGCTCATCCTAAATGAATGTGAAATCTTGAATGATTTGTATTCCAGAGCTGATAAATTCATTCTCATGGAAGAAATACTTGATGGAAGGAAAAGCTTGAAGCAAGAACAGAAGGAAGAAGGGTTTGGTTCCAATCCCCTTGCAGAAGGTTCAACAAAATTGAACAAAAGAAATGATTATTGCTCTTATCACAAGACATAAGGACACAAAACCAGACATTGTTGGAGTTTGATAAAAAGAAATCAAGCCAAAAAGAAAAGGCAGCTCATTTGAGAAATTCGAAGTAAGACCATTGGGAAGCTAGTCAGAGGCAACACAACATGGTAAAAACCAAAACCTGATCAAGCTTATGCATACAACATGAGCTCAGGGGGAGCACCTATAGCATGCCAACCACTGCCTGTGACTCGTCCCACAGATTGGAACGAAAGCTTAAAAGGGAGCACTAAAGGAACACAATGCATGAATAAATTCAAGACAAAGTTATCAATCAATGAAAAGCTTCGGTGGAAGTTGTCCATATAAACATGCAACAAAGGAATGACTAAGCACCCGTCATGGCTCGGCTAAAATAAGATTCTTCTAAATCTTATCTCCACTATTTCAGAATCGCATGAACTTTGTCAAACATGTTGTATTGACACACTTAAATGCTTCTGTGAAAGGTGTGGAACCTACCCTTGATAAATGATATCAATAAAGCCTTCAAAGGGAAGGGCGAACAAATAGAGCCTTTAGAAGAAAAGGCACAACAAACAAAGATTCCAGAGGGAGAAGCTACATCAACAAAGCTTCTAGGGGAGAAGCTACATCAACAAAGCTTCCAAAGGGAGAAGCTACATCAACAAAGCTTCCAGGGGGAGAAGCTACATCAACAAAGCTTCCAGAGGGAGAAGCTACATAAATAATGCTTCTAGAGAAAGAAGCAACAACAAACACAACCTCCCAGAAGAGGAGCGTCAAACAAGGCCTCTAGAAGAGGAGCAACAAATAAAGCTTCTGTGACGACCCTGATTTTCAGAATTAATTTAAAATTTTTATTTTAGCTATTTTAATGGATTTTGAATATTTAAAATGAATTATTTTAAATAATAACGATTTAAAATTTATTTAAATCAAAGTTAGAATATATATATTTAATTTAATTATAAAAGGAGTTTGAAATGGAACGGTAGTTTGAAAATTCGATTTTAAATTTCAAATGAATATACAGAATTCAAAATAAATCGGATTTCAGTAAAACCAGAAATATTTGAATTTGTTTAATTATATCTTTCTAAGGGATGTGAAAAATTGAAATTTCATAACGAGAATAAATAGTTATGTCCAGTTTAAAATTCAGAATAGTCGATATGGAATTTATATATATTTTAAATAATATAAAGCCCTTAAAAATAGCCATTTTACAAACGACCTCTGTTTTCGACGAAACTACTTTTGTTGGATCCGGAATGTCAAATTATTGTTAGGATTCAATTTTCATAATTTTGGATTTAATATGTGAGCGTGGTGAATTTAAATGTGTTTGGTAATTTCAGTTTGAATTGGATCGACCAGAAAATGACCATTTTTCAAACGGTCTCCAAATTTGATGAAATTAGTTTTGTTAGGACTGTATCGCTAAAGCATAGCTAGTTATAATTTTTTTTGTAATTTTTGGAGTCAGTATGTGACCCTGGTAAATTGAAATGTACGTTTAAATTAAATATGTATTGATTTATATTTTAATTTAAATCAAAACCCATTGAAACAATCGAGTTGGCTTACGGGACTGAATATAGGGAATTGAATTTGGCTTAGTGGTCGAGAGTTACAGAGAAGTTGTAGATGGAAGCAGTGGAGGTTTGAGGATCTAGGACGATTGGATCGGGTGGTCAAAGGGGAGGCAGCGGTAGGGGTTGAGGTACTGGTGGATGCGGCGTGGAAGGGACATGGGAGGTAGGGAATGATGTGATTGGGCAGGAGAATCAACAACCATTAAATTGAAAATGACGAAATAACCTTCTTGAGCGAATTAGGACTTGGGACCAGTTCCATTAAGTTCAGATCGATGATAGCAACTTTTTAGACTGTAAGCATCACTATATTTCGATTGTTACATTTTTCGCTGGTAGCTTAGGATCGATCCATGAGTTGATCCAATAAAACTAACTTTTGCGTATGATTGAATTAGGTCTTGAAATCTTTTTCATTGGTCTTGGAATGTCGCTACACGTTGTTTTAAATGAATATTGATATCCATTTTTGGATGAAAACGAATATCCGTATCACAGTCATATACTGTACTTGTTGGATGGGGTCAATAACTCCCTAAGGTGTTTAAAGTAAAAATAAAGCATGCTTTTTAATTTAATTATGATATGACATATTAACATTTATACAACAATTTGTTTATATATTAATATATTTTTTCATCATACGATATATTACATAATTTTTTACTTTTTCCATAAAACCGTTTGGGTTATCAGATTTAACGATTTATAAGTATAACAGTAATTTATCGCATGTCACACATTCTAGCAAATTAAGTTTTATACACAACTAAACTTGTAAACTAATAAACAATAATGTAAATAAACTATGATTCTCAATGTTTTACAAAACACATAAACAGAATCCTACAACGTACCGTAATTAACCCAAGCTAGAACATTACACTTTCTCATGTACACTTTAACGTATATAAACATATATCAAATTAAAACCTAATTTTCAAATTTAAACCCTAGCAATTACTATTAGCTGCCAATGAGGTACAAGTTCTCACACTAGTCCCATGACTGATATGGAGTTTATTATTTTAACCTAAACTCTGGGTGCCCCTATTTCCACCCGGGCAGCTAGTAGTTTTGGTTTTGCAGATTTGTATTCACAGGATCCCGGTTTTATAGCTGGAATGATATTCGGAAAGCTCTGTATCCGTATATTTTTTTCAGTTGTGTTTTGTATTATTTTCTGCTGCATTGTAAATTATAATCTCTGACATTTTTCTGATGTATATTAAATGTATAACATTTATTCATACTCTGTATATTCTTGTATTTTGATGGAATTGTTGTAATTAACAATGAAATGTTCTTCTGTTAGTGTTCTGATATGTGTTGTTCTCAAAGCAATCTGTGCTTTCCTTCACGGGGAATTTACGGGTCCTTTCAAATACTCCATGTCTAACACTACGGTATTATCGGTAAATATTAATTACCATTTCACGTTCAAATCTAGTTAAAGATTTAACTATCGCTTGGAGCAAAACTGGTAATACTCCATTCTCGATCATTTCAATCTAATTAAAGATTCATTAAAAACTCCACTTAGTTTTAATCTTCCCAAAAATCAATATTAATGATTATATAACTTGGGAAATAATATCCTGTCTTTAACTGGGTTAAAGAACCAATGTCATTTAAAACACGTTCACGATAAACCCAAAATCACATTCCATTTTATTCCAATTACTTAATATAACTGGAAATTCTAATAATCTTATTTAAAAGATTTATTCGTTTCACACAAGGTTTAAGAACAATGTTACTGAAGACACCATTCCATCAGTCTCTAACCGTAAATTAGTAAGAGAACAATTCCTTAAGTATTAATCCCAAAGGTCGAAACAAACATCAGATAAATACCCAGGAAACCATTCAACTTAGCTAATCTCCAGTTAGTTTCTACTTTTCTTAACTCCATTAGATTTAAGAACAACAATTTTAAAGATACCATTCACGACAAACCCAAAATTCAATTCTATTCAATTCCAATTAAATACCAATTAATTGGTAAACTTCATTAAATCTTAATAAAAATTAATTAATTTTTTCTCAACTGAGTTTAAGAACAGTGTTAGTGAAGACACTGTTCACGACAAACCCAAAATCCCATTTGATATTAAATACAAGGCTGTGGATAGAAAATATATCGACTTATATTCAATATCAAATTCTGAAATCAACAAATATCGTATTGGAATAACGATATATATATATATATATATATATATATATATTCCAAATTCCTCCACAATGTCCGTATAATCACGGAATCCAATATCGAAATATTCCGAAGATAATTTTGATTCAAATCCATTCCAATTTATATATTTGAAATTCTGGTTATTTTTAAAACCATTTCAAATCCAGTTTATTTATTTAAAAATATTGGATTATAATTCTAGTTCATAACTAGTTCATTTCGATAAAAATATATTTTTATCTTTTCAAATATGGAATTTTTCATCCCAATTCTTTCCAATTCATTTATTATGATTTTACACAAATTATTAATATTTTCAATAATTTTATCAAGGCCCGTACAGTCGATTTCCATAAACGATCATCAAACTGCACTTACAACGACCTTTTCCGAATTTGATTTGGATATAATTCCGAATCCAACCGTTAGATTTCAAATTTCTTATATTCTTTGGAAAGCTCTTTTCGATACGAACCCAACGGTTCAGGTTTTAGGAGAATCCAATGGTCGGATCTCCCGTAACGTCCATACAAAGTCAATGGTCGAAATTCGCGAACTGCCACGGCGCGGTGCGTTCTATTCAGGCCATTATATATATATATATATATATATATATATATATATATATATATATTTCGTTGATTTCCATTTAAAACATATTTTATAAATCGTTTTAAATTCGTATTCAAAACGATTTCAACTTCATATTCAATTTTAAAACAAATTGAATATTCCATATCATTAATATATAAATGATAATATTTTCAAGACATTAGATTTTGAAATCACTTCTTTTTCGATATTCATTATAAAAATGAATAAAATCGATATAAATATCGTTCACGTCAAATTGGCGTTAATTTAATCAACATGACTTTATATATTTAAATATTTTCGTGTCCATCCAAAATCGGACATCAAAATCATATTTTGATCCATTACTGAATATTATTTTTAAATTATTCATTATTTTAAAATATTCATTGTTTTAAAAACATTCCTTCCTTCTGAACTGGAATCAGACACGGTCAATTACCATATAATGTTATTTATATGGATTTCATACAACACATGTACATAACAACAATGATAAACAATCAACCATCATCCAGAGTGCATTCTACACTGTATAAGCATTAATTATAAATAATTAACGTTTTCAATAGTCTGTCAACCTATCGATTGACATACAACTGAACAATTGGGATTAGTGCACGTCAAATATCATCCCAATACCCGTGTGGGGTTTCAACTAACAAATACTGAATATTATTTGTGCAGTTGGACGATGTGTAAAATATATCGTCCCAATCAATATCAGTTAAATGTGTGTACATGAACAAATCGTTCAATTTGTAAATGAATATTTATTTTATTCATATACACGTTAAAAATTATATTTTTAACTATAAAATATTTATTTCAACACATGAATACTTTCATGTACACATTAAAAATTATATTTCTAATGATAAATAATTTATTTCAAAACATGAATATTTTATACAGTCCATTTCACATCACAAACAATTTTCACAACACAATCAAACAAACAATTCGTCCATGCTCTGTGGACAACGACACTATAAGAAAAAAGACTATTTTCGACGGTTGAAATCTATCAGTGGCCGTCGGAAGCCATCGGAAATAGCCTTCGCTTTTAGAGGCGTCGAAAACCAAATTTTCCGGCGGTTTTCGACACATCCCTTGGTTTTTGTTTCCAACGGATTTAGGCGGTTTGTAACGGTTTCCGTCGGCCGTCGGAAGCCGTCGCATGCCGTCGGAAAACCTGCATATTTTTTTTTTGATGTTTCAGCTGCTATTTAGCCTTTCAACTACACTTCTTCACTCAAACCATTATCTCATCAATCAATATATAACCCAACATATCAACTCTCAACCAAATAACAAAAACACAAAAAATTTCACCATAAACTTAAACCATTAACTACAAAATACATAAATTTGTGCATACCTTATAGTCCACTATTATACAACAATATATACACTGTCCCAAAAAAAAACTACTTGATTTCCAAATCCTAGCTCATATTTTGTACATATTATGATGAAGTGGACAGTTTGAATCCTAACTCATATTTGTAGCAACTCTGTAAGGATACATGATTTTATTTCTAAACTAAAAATAAAATTAAGGAAAAATCGTTTACCACTTGATTTCCAAGTCCATACCGCCTGTTTTGCGTCGCTTTCGCATATGCCCATCCAAATCAGAATTTAAGCATACCTTAAAATCAAAATTAACATATCTTAAAAATATATTTAACACAAAAAATAATAGAAAAACATACCTTAAATCGTAATTTAAGCATCTCTTTCATGTAGGCCCATCCAAAATAGTTAAAGGAACTGTGTCCTCATCATCATCTATAATATATATGCATTAATACTAACAAAAAAGAAAAAGGAATTGCGACTCCAACAGAAGCACCAAGATATAAATAAAGGAGTTTACCTTCGATGACTACATAAAGGGGGTGACTGCGACTGTAATCAAAAAGAGGTTCAAATTTTTCCAATTTGTTTCCTGCAATCATTGCCAAGAGCTCATTAGTTAACTACATGAAGAAGCTGGCGAAAACAAAATCGGACAAGCTCGTATCATAAAATTTGTAGAACATGATTTAATTGCTTGTTTATTTTAAGAAAGAGATGAAGTAAAGTAATTAATAACTCATTATGATATTTTCACCAGCATCACGGACAATACATGCTCAAGTATGGAGGTTGCTAGGTCGGGTCTGCAAAGAATGACATTATCAATCAAATATTTTTGATACTTACAAATAATTTGGTGCACTTACCTTTCGCCTCATTAGTGTTCTAGTACTTGACAAATCCTTCCCACACGGTTGTTCCAACACTAAAAATAGTTAGCTTTGTACGTTACTTCACTAGTTTATTCATACATGTAATATTCATAGATATAATGCATCGATTTCATGCATATTATCCTATTTTGATGTGTTCTCTAATGTGTATATATATATATATATACACATTATTTTCATTGAACTTATATTATATTAATGGACAGGTTAACTCTGCGTATATATTAGCCTAAATCCGCATCGTTGATTCATAATTAACTTAAATCACAAAAAGGGTTTTCGTTCTGTTAAATGTACTCAAGTAATTTTTTTAAGATTTTCCACTTTTGCAACAAATACAAGAATAACACGTACATAACGGTGCACATATACACAAATAACCATAATTACACAATGGTCAAAACCAAGTTAAGGGGGACATATGCACAAATAACCAAACACTGCACATAAAAATTTCAATTTCATTATATCACATGAAATACGCACATAATAGGATGCTATAACCCACTATGGCGCCATTGAAACCAATTGCAATCAATAGACAACCTTATTTTCTAATTTAAGCAAATATAGATTTAGGTAAAAATTGAATTTTTATGAAAAAAAGAGATTATACCTCAAATTGATTGCTCTAGAGATCTGAATGAAAGTCGGGGAGGTTCTTACGCGAAGAAATCGAGGTTTGAAGGAAAGAAATCGGATTTGGGGTGGTAGGGTTTTAAAAACCGTAGCTGGAAAAAAATGGTTGAGCAAAAGAAATGAGGAAGAAAGAGCTCGGCAGGCAGTTTATCACGGTAATTTCCGACGGCTTCCGACGGCCGCCGACGACCCGTCGGAAGCCGTCACAAATAGGCTGTCTTCTTGTAGTGCGGTGTCGGGTGCTGCTAAGCACCGTCTGAATCCTAGTATATATTTTAACTAGAAAATAAAATTAAAGTGAGAAGTTCTCACCTTTGGGATCCACTCCTCCATTCCTTATTTCTGAACGGTTCAGAACAGTCTGTATTTGCCCGAAATTTCAACGCAATATTTTTCACGTTGTTCATAGTAAAGATCACATTTTTAAATGGCGATCTTTATAAATAAAAATCACATTTTCATAATACCACTTCATGTATAAAAATCTCATTTTTGTTTTATCACTACATGTATAAAAATTGCATTTTTATAGCGGTGCTACATGTACAAAAATCATATTTTTAACATGTCTTTCATATAATAAGAATCGTGTTTTTTTCACATATAAAAATCGTATCTTTTCACATATAAAAAAAATCTTATCTTCTCACGTATATAAAAATCGTATTTTTATACCGTTATAATATAATAAAAATCGCATTTTTATTATGTCGCTACATATATAAATATCACATCTTTGTACCAATGTTATATATATAAAGATCAAATTTTTATAGCGCTCTCTCTAGATAATAAAAATCACATTTTCATCTTGTTATTCGTATGATAAAAATTATATTTTTACTTCACTAAATATTATTTTTTATATTATGAAAAGTCAAATCTTTTCGCTATTAAAAATCATAACTTTATCGTTATTAAAAATCATAACTTTATCGTTATAAAAATCTAATCTTTATAGTTATAAAAATCTAATCTTTTTCATTATAAAAATCTAACTTTATCGTTATAAAAAAATATAACTTTCTATAATTAAAAATCAAACTTTCTTAATTAAAAATCAAACTTTCATTTTTATAAATCTCCTAACAGTGTATTTGCATTAATTAAAGCTGATTTAAAAACTATATTTTTAACTTAAAATAAAATCAGATTTAAAAGTAAAATAAAATAAAAAATCACCTTTGTAATACAAAAATGCATCTTCCTCCTCGGAGGGACCACTGGTCGGTCGGAGGGCGCTGTTCTTAGGTGATGCCGTTAGCTTTGGGGGAAATGGTGGTGGAAGCAGCGGATTGTAGCGGAGGGGGTCGGAGGCTGACGAGGGGAAGGGTGCAGCGACGAATCGGCGGTGGTGGGGGGTCCCTCGGCCGGCGGCAGCGCGTTCAGGAAGGGGCGACGCAAATCAGGTGGCTAGGGTTCTGGGTGTTGGACGGGGAGAGGAGCGAGAGGCAAGGGCAGAGGGGAGGATTATCGGAGGTGGGGGTGACTGGGCGGCGCGACACGGTGGTGAGGGAAGGGAGCAGTTTGGATCAGTAGAGGGGCTTTTATTTTTAATTTAATTCCTTCGTTGACCATTCTGAAGAGAAAAAGGGGTAGGGGCAAGATTATATAATAATATTTTTTAATTATTTAATTACTTTTATTATCCAAAAAGTTAGTTTTTCATTTGAACTCGGAATTGAACCCACCGACTGTCGTTTCTAGCTAATTACCCCCATTTCGAACACAATGGGGTATGTTTCATAACCCAATTCGGTTGTTTTGGTCTATTTCCGCTAAATTTAAAACATAAATCATTATATTTTAAATTCAAACGCACATTTTAATATACCGGAGCCACATACTGACTCCAAAAATTTCAGAAAAATTAATCTAGCTTTGTTTTGACGATACGGTCCTAACAAAACTAACTTCGTCGAATTTGGAGACCGTTTAAAAAATGGCCATTTTCTTGTCGATCCAAATTGAATGAAACTGTTAAAACATGTTTTCTTTTACCACACTCAAATATTGATCACAAAAATTATGAAAATTGGAACCTAGTAATAATTTGACATTACGGATCCAACAAAAGTGGTTTCATCGAAAACGGAGGTCGTTTGCAAAATGGCTATTTTTAAGGGCTTTATATATATTAAAAATATATAAATTCCACAGCGACTTTTCTGAATTTTAAACTGGACGTGTCTTTCAAGTCATAAAATGAAATCCCAGTTTCTTACATTTGTTAGAAAGATATTGTTTAACAGATTCAAATATTTCTGGTTTCGCCCAATTTTGACTTATAATGAATTATGTATATTCAATTGAATTTAGAAATAGAATTTTCAAACTGCCGCGCCGTTTTTGGCTCGTTATATAATTAAAATAAATTTATTTGTTTTAACTCCATCGAAATTAAATTTTTCGTCGTTATTATTTAAAATAAATCATATTAAATATCCAAAATTCATTAAAATAACCAAAATAACAATTTTAAATTGGTTCTGATTTTCCGGGTTGTTATATATATATATATATATATATATATACATATATATATATAGTGACCAAACCTGCAAGTACACAAATTATTTCTAGATCACCATCAAACGGATGAACACTTTGAATCACTGAATAATTAATCCGTGTATACGTATAGCAACAATATATAAGTATACACTTGAAAACACACACATATATATGTACATATATGCTGATTCCTACGCATTTGTAAGGTCTAGCGTTTCAGATGGTAAAACCAAAAACCACGCCGTAGCTCGCAGTGGTGCCCAACAATAAAGTGTGACAGCCAACAAATTTTAAACCAAAATCTTACTATCGAAATTAGCTTTCTACTGAAATTGAAATACTTGAAACCAGAAGTTAATCGTGAGCGTGATGCTCACCTGCAGTAGTGAGCAACAATCAAGAAAGCAGAGGGGTTCGCAGCTGCGTTGGTTCATCAAAGTCAACGGCTTTGACCCAAAATGAAGACGGCGGGGCTCCATGTGATTTTGAGGAGGTAGAGAAAGTGTTTGCCGTGTTTCAAGTAGACGGAAACTAGAGGCGCACAACCAACGGTGGCGACACCTGCTCGGGATGGATTCCGACTCTGGGGAACTGCTAGCTTGTTGGCTCATGGTTCTGGGTCTTCGATGGTCGACGCGGTGGCAAATTGGTCTTCAATTGGGAAGAGCGATTACAATTAGTTTTGGGAAAAATAATTTTATTTGCAAATTTGGATTCGGCCATGATTTGAGGAGGAACCATTATGTCAAATTCTAGGAAGGTTGATTAATTTTTTTTACTCGTGAGAATGAGAATGGGTTGAAATATAAAGAAGTGGAAACAAGATTTCAGAAGAAGGAACCAAGGGAAGATAAGAACGAAGTTCCATCATAGATTATATGTAGTGGCGATTTCAGCCTATAGGTCTGCTGGTTGTGTCTGAGGTAGGTATCATTTGAATAAATTCTGCCGTAAATTATCACGTATCGCTTTAAATTCATACCACCTTCACCATCTCCGAAAGCAACAAAAATTATACGTATCTCTTTGCCATCACGTTCTGAATCCAAAAAAAAATTATCTGATTGGATTCTGATTCTATTTTCATACAACATTGTTTTAAATTTTAAATCATTTAACGGTTCATTGATTTTATTCTGTTTGTTCACCGACCATTCTATTTTGTACCAAATTTGAAATGTTAAATTAATACACACATATCTAAGCCGATTTTTCATATATTTCGCAAATAAAATCTCCCATTTATCCAATGTTAATAACGTATATTCTTAAATTCAACAATTTCTATTTTCAATCGAATTTAAAATTCTGATTTGAGTATCTAGCCAAAACTAAATATTTGATCCTCAATCAAGCATTCTGAATCAAACTCATATACGAAACCATATATTTGATTTTAAATTTCTAATCCAAGTCTCAATATAAAATTGGTTTCAAATAGTTAAATCCTTAATCAATTATGTATTCCAAGTTGTCGAAAATTCTGGGACGTTACCATCTTCCCCCCTTTAAAACTTTTTTTCCTCGAAAAGGAGAGGTCATTAGAGTTATACCAATGCATAATCCATTTTTTTATAGACGCACGAAATTTTTCCATAACTAAGTTAAATATCGATATATAAGTCACTGATCCTCTTTGTTTTTCAATCAAATTCAATTTACTTGGAAAATCAATTTTTCCTTGTTATAGGAGATCAATTTTTCTCAAACATGGTTTTCTTCATCTTCTGAATCGGGATTTATTTATTTCCATACTTTTAATACTATATTTAATTTCCTCAGATTAATTTCTATTTCAATTTATTCTGAGATATCTCCCACTTCTCATTTTATCTAATCTTTTAACAAATTCAAAATCATGAAATTTCTTTTCAAACCAATCTCGGTTTAAGTACCAATTTCTGCATAAGTCGGATTGATACATTACACACTACTCCAAATTTCATTATAAACATCAACTGTCAATGTTATTTATCCATCGTTGCGACTGTAATGGGTCTAGGCTTAGCAACCCTCAACCTAGTCTCCTTACATTCAATCCATTTAACCTTTTTCCAACACTCATTGAAGAGTGTAAATAACATCCCTTCTTTTCAAGTTTAGATTGAAAATTTTCCAAAATCAGAAACCTTTTATACCTTTATACATAACATGAAATTCATGCAGAAAATATTTGTATTATTCCTCAAAGCTACTTCGAAATCATTTTCCTTAATTTATTGTTAAAAATTTAATTTCAAATTATTAATTTGAAAATATTTGATAACTCAAAGTTTGACAAGTTTATTGTCATTCTTACAGATATTAGGCACACGCTGGCTAGACGCACGATTAAAATCTCCAAGTATTAAATATCCTTGCTTCAACTACGGAGGAAAATATTAAAAAAAATATTTTTTAAAAGAAGATAGATACGGAAAGTACCAATGTGATAATGATACGTTGATTGTTCATGAATCGCAGATACACAACGGTTTCGTCTGCCCAGAAAACATCCGTATCCATAGGAAATCACTTTCCTGTGAATTTCGTCATGGAAAGATCAATGAAAGATATTTTAGAATCAAAAGAAAAACTGAGGTCATTGAGCGTTGACTGCTCTATCTTGGAATCACAAAGCAGTCGTCAAAATAGATCAAGACACGAGAATCAATCAAGTCACAAGGACACTTCACGTCACGAAGACGAATCAAGTCACGAAAACTATGTTGCATCAAACAGATGGCTCACCATCACTAAGATATCTCACACATTGCATGGCTCCATTCTGTATTTAGTAACTCTAGTGGTTACATCTCTTTCACTTGTAGATATGCCATGTAGACCGCAGGTACATAATGATTACGCCTGATTCCCTCAGGAAACATCCATACCCGTAAGCTTTCACAGCTCTATAGATTACGCCATCATCATGACTGTAGATCGTAGCAGAAATAATGGTTACACTTCATTCCCTCAAGAAACATCCGTCCGCCGTAGGCCATCTGCAGCCCTTCGAATTATGCTACATGGTCATGTTCTTCAAGAAACAATGACAACTCGAGTTTTATGTCCGGACAACCTAGTACCACCAGCAGCACATCTCTTTAAATTTGAAATTCAAAGGAGAAGGATGGTACTTCCCTTGTCTTGATTTTTAAAAACATATGTACTCTGTACATATAGTACTATTTTTTTATATTCCTCATAAACCATTCACAAAATTTCCATTTCAAATCATATTTCCAAACATCCCATTCTCATATAAATTCTGCATATTATCTCAAATCGATTGCCTTCCAAATCGGTAGTTCCCAAATTCACTATATTCTCATTTTTTTTATCATATAAGTTTCGAAAACTTGGTACTCCAATATCCAAAATCGAATATTTGCAAAATTCATTTTGATCTTAAAAATTATAGTTTTCATCTTTCAATTAATTAAAATAATTGATATCCTTTCAAACTCATATTTATAAATCAAATTTCCCAATTACTAAGTTCCTTACTTCACTCACATCTTTATTCTCTCAAACTTTCAGCATTATCACTTCTTTCCTCCACATCCTTCTACCGTAAATTAGCAAGTGAACAACTCCCTAAGTATCAACCCCGAAGGCCGAAACCAACATCGGGTCAACGCTCAGATTGTCATTCAACTTGACTAACCTCCAGCCAGTTTCTAATTTGTTTAACTTTGTTTCATAATTCCTTGTCAGAACATTGCTTATACAATTCTCGAATCCAGTTTACGAATAAACTTCTCTTACGTTCTGCCGACCTTCGTTCTCACCGTGCGGTTCTTTGTTCTTCGGTCCTTGCCATTCTTATTTATGTTAGCCTCTCACGATCTTTTGAAAAACATTTCAAATTATCTTACTTATTTCCTAGAAAATCTCTTATTATCACTGGAAAATATTTCCAAATATTCACACATCTTTATTTTCTAAATAAAATATACTTTTATTCACATAGGGAAAAATTTATAAATCCTTTATTTAGATTTAAACAGATGTTAAATAAAACATTGCTATTCTCATTCAACTGTTGGCACTCATTAACTCTCTTTACTTAACCAACTCTGTAACGTCCCATATATTTACGGTATACTAATTAATTTATTTAATTATTTAAATAGTGATTTAGAGATTTAAATGGTTATTTAATTAAATAATATTGAATATTTAATTAATATAAATAATAGAATAATATATTAAATTCTGAAATATTCAGAAATAGTAGAATTCACGATATTGTGTGAACTAGATTGTTTATAATATTTAATTCAGTTTATAGTTGAATTATAATAATGAATTTATTATTTAAACAAAGTTTGAACGTATTAATTATAATATAATTTAAATCAAGCCCGTAATGGCATGGCAGTTCGTAATTTGGCGATTCTAACTTTAAACGAATATACATAATCCGTTTTTAAGTCGGATTTCTGTGAAACAAGAAACGTTCGGAGCTGGTGAAGTATATTTTTCTAATGGAAGAGAAAAATCGAGATTTTGTCGTATAGATTGTGAGTTATGTAGAAATCAAATTTTTGAAAAGTCACTATGGAATTCCTTTATAATTTATAATGATTTATTTATGTTATAAATGGATTTTTAATATAAACTGGGTATCGATTTAACACTGGATTTGAAATATTGAGTTATAAATCCAGATATATTTATTCTGGAGCTAGATGATATTTTATGGGAATATAAAATATGATAATATTAATTTAATAATTTATAATTTAATTATTTTTAAATATATTGATATTTAAATTTGTTTATTTAGAACTTAGAAAATAGCCATTTTTGTAAATGACCTCCGTTTTCGGCGAAACAAATTTTGTTGGATCCGGAATATTAAATTATTATTAAATTTCAATTTTTGGAGTCAGTATGTGGCTGTATAGGATTTTAATGTGAAAAACAATCAATAATTTGACCTTTAAAAATACGCTATGTGAGAAAACGAAGTCGGAATTCGACGAAACAAGTTTCACTGGGTCCGTAATGTCGAACTGAATGTGTATGTCCATTTTCGTGATTTTTGGATATCATGTGTGATACAGATTTTTAGGAGACAAATATAAGTAGTAGTGACAATATAAACTAATATTTAAATAATACGAAGCTTCTTAGATAAGCTACCCTACCCTATAAATATCCAACTTCCATCCCCTAACACTGCTGATTTCGTTTCGTTGATCAAAAGAACAAGCCGCCACAAAACAAAGGAACACAGCAAAAACCATGATTTATAAAATCATTTCAAAATAAAATAAAATCCCTGAAATTCCAAAAGTGGTATATTTGGATTCGTATCCATGTAGGCTTCAATCTGATATTGCTCTTGCTCAATGCGACGCCATGTTTTGCTGTGCGAATTGGAACCAGAAAAGCTAGGGCTTCGGAAATCTACCAATGTGAAGGATGTTAGGAGGCGTTGGGGTACCGGTTGAGTTCGTGGCATCAAGTGGTTTCGTTGGTGTTATTTTTGCGGGTTTAGTGATAATTTTTGTCGATGATCTCAGTAGCAGGCAGTTGAGGGCCGAAGTCAGAGCCGCGGTGATGAATGCGAGGGGGACAAGGAAGGTATAGGGATGAGGGGTTTCGAGTGCTGATTTCGTCAGCATTGATGGCGACGTTGATAAAGGGATGGAACTGTATGCATCTTCGAAACTGTATTGGAAAATTTGATAGCGGGTTTTCTGCAACTCGGCGACGATGAATGGGGTCAGGCTACTGGCCGAGGAGAGGTCGGGGTTCAGGTGTCCATTGGTGGTGACAACAGGGAGTGCGATGGTTAGGGGTATCGTAGGTGATCGTTTGAAGGAGGAGGACTTGGATTTTTTTTCTGGAGTTCGTATCCATCGGGAAAAAGGATTAGAAGAGCGGGTATGGGTTTTCAACGCAGCAGATGGGCCGAAGTTAACTTGTGAGCCCAAATTTTCTTTAATTAAAATTTAGCATTTTTCTTTAATTAAATTGTGAATAAACTTGTAAATTTAAAATATTGTACATCTGTTATCAGAATTACGAATGGTTGGATTTGTCGGGATCATACAGACGTGAGCTACACACTGGAACTGAGTTAGAGTGAATTAGAGCTCGGTACAAATTATGGAAAAATTAAGTTGTCTGTCAGAATCAACCGACAATTATCGTTATTTAACGATGATCGTCCAATGTGAGTAAATCTCACTAACTCTGATCAGTTTATATTTTATAATGTATTTTTAGAATTGATGTATGATGGTTGATTGTTGTGTGTTGACTGTTTGGTTGAACTGCTAAGCGATTGGTTGAAATTATAGATCTGGTTATATATAGCGTTAATTTAATATTGATTCTGTTTAGAAGAATATTTCGTATTGAAATGATATTTTTTAACATCTGTAGATGCAGGAAAACAGGTTGGAGGGATCCAATTGGATTCCTCAATATTTATAATACTATTGTTCTCATATATTGTGAATATGATGTGATATATAATCTGTGATTGATTGTGATGACACTAGTCCTGTTAATTGGTATTTTAAATACCATAAGAAATGCTGGAAGGTAAAAAGGGATTTTTCAAAGTGTATATTGAAAATAAATTATTTATAAAATCAAAGGATTTTATAAAAGAATATATTTGTAAAACAAATAGAAATTGGAAAAGGAATATTTATTTATAAAATAAACAGAATTATATAAAAGGAATATTTATTTAGTAAATAAATAAAATAATATAAAAGGAATATTTATTTAGAAAATAAATAGAATTATATAAAAGGAATATTTATTTATAAAATAAATAGAATTATATAAAAGGAACGTTTATTTAGTAAATAAATAGAATAATATAAAAGGAATATTTATTTAGAAAATAAATAGAATTATATAAAGGAAATATTTGGAAAACAAATAGAATAAAAAGGAAAATTGGCAGGATATAAAAGAATTACGGGAAGATTTATTTAAAGTGGATATTAAACAGAAATCTGTTTTAACAGATAAAATGGGAAGATTAATTTATAAATAATGTTTTATAAATTTAGCAAAATATTTATCATTTGATAAATGGAATATATAAGTCTGAACTTATATAGAGAAGTAGAAATTGGTTTTAACACCGATATTTTAAAACGAAATTGGACGGAGCATTTATAAAGGGAATTACAAATGAGATTTAAGTGTTAGAAATAAAAAGGAGATTTCATACGAATAATTCTATAAATAGAAGTATAAAAAGAATTTGGAAATTGGTTATTATTTTAAAATACAAAATCAAACTTAATGGATTATATAATAGAGTTAATCGATTAGAGTTAATCAAATAGAGTTAATCAAGTAGAGTTAATCAAATAGAGTTAATCGATTAAAGTTAATCAAATAAAGTTAATCAATTAGAGTTAATCAAATAGAGTTAATCGATTAGAGTTAATCAAATAGAGTTAATCGATTAGAGTTAATCAAATAGAGTTAATCGATTAGAGTTAATCGAATTAGAGTTAATCGAATATTAGTTGTTCAAATAAGAGTTAAATGAATAGTTAATTGAATAGAGATTACTCGAAAGAGAGTATACGTGGAATTCGATTTTATCGAATTCGGGAAAGTACTATTTGCTTTTCGGTTTTTAAATCAAGATTTATTTAGTTATTAATAAATAGTTGTTTATTTATTTATTCAAATTAGGAAATCAAAGTTATATTGAAGTTATTATATCTTGAAAGCATGGAATTATAACACTAATGTTATAATCAAATGATTCTGTAAAAGAAATGGAATCGTAAATTGAGTTTAAGAGTTACGTAAGAATAGTTTGTTAAAGATTTAAGTGGTGGACTTTGTTTATTTCAAGGTTAATAATGTTGTTCAGTTAAGGTCTGAGAGGTAGATATACCCCAACTTGATTGACTTCATTGTTAACTTAGGAATAGTTAAAGTTTGATAGCGAAGGTTGGTTAAGTGAATTTAGTTAATGAGTGTAATGCTTTGAGTTAGCGTCGCGACGTTTTATTTAAACATCTGTTTAAATTCAATGAAGGAGTTTTGGAAATGTTTTCCAAATAAGAATCAGAAATGTTTCTAATATAGAAATTAAATAAGAAATGAGAGTAAATATGGAAATGTTTTCCACTGATTAATAACGTATATTTTCTAAATTTAGAAAATAAGAATTTACGAATATATGGAAAAATGGGAATAGAGAAATGGAATAAATTAATGAAAATTAATTTAAAGGGATAAATGTTGATTGATGATTGATTGATAAGATTTCCATTTGGAAATACGACCGTTGTCTGTACACATGTTTTCCTTTGATAGTTAAATCACCGACTATCAAAGATTTTGACCATTTATGTAACAACCCGGAAATTCTGAGCATTTTTGTGATTTTTAACGGACGGTCAAACGAACTCAGAATTCGACGAAACTTGTTTCGTTGGACTCGTCTTCATGTCTACTATGTCGTGTCCAAAATCGGCGGCGATTGGAGATCGTTAGCGTTCAGGCGATAGACGAGAAACTAGCATATAATCACTTTTACTCCTTTCCTTCGTTCACTTTTTCTCTTTCTCTTTTCTTCCTCTTTCCTTAAAAATGAAGAGCTCCTCCACCACCACCGCTGCCACCGCCCCCTACCCCGCTGCCGCACCACCTCAGGCCGCCGGCCGCCACCCCCACTTCCCCCTCCTCCTCTCTCTCTCCTCCTCTTTCCCCCTTCTCCAAACCCTAGCTCCTCCGGCCACCACCACCACCTCCCGCGCCCCACCGCCGCCACCAGCAGCCTCCCCACCTCCCATCAGGTCCGGCGCCCCCCTATGGCCACCCAATTCCGGCCGTGGGCCCCTCCTCCTCAAAAATCACATTTTCACTAATTTCCCGTTTTGCACAAAACATCATGTCACTATTTCGCGAATAACTCCCAAAACGTGCGTTTCTAGCCGAAGTTCCTCAAGACCAAAATCGAAGAGCACGATTTTCTCTTCGATTTGGAATATGATAGTCCTATTTTGCATTGCGGAGTTGTCGGGAAAACGCGTCCAAAGTTTGCTGTCCAAACACTGTCAAAATGTTGTCTTTTCGCGATTTCTGGCGAAATGACACATTTTCGGAAGGAAGACCACTAGGAGAAAGTTGTCCGGAATGGCGCGTTTAAGCTAAAAAAAATGTTGGTGTGAAGATTGAAGCTTGTTTGCAAATTCTGGAACCAGAACAGCGGATCCGCGCGTTAGAAAAAAGTGAGTTTTCTCCGCTTTAAAGCTTCTATGGTTTTTGACAAATGAAGTATGTAAAAATATGATTTTTATATAACGAGAAGAATAAAAATATGATTTTTATAATATATAGATAGAAAAAAATTGATCTTTATATATGTGGCGAAATAAAAATCTGATTTTTATTATATATATATATTGAAATAAAAATGTGATTTTTATAGCGATGATATAAAAATTCGATCTTTATTATGTAGGAGGTATAAAAATATGATTTTTATTATGTAGAAGAAGCAAAGATGTGATTTTTATATGAGTGGCAATATAAAAGTATAATCTTTATTATATGAACAGCGGTATAAAAATAGAATTTTTATCTATATAGTAGCGGTGTAAAAATAGAATTTTTATCTATATAATATCAGTATAAAAATGTGATTTTTATCCATGTAGTGACTACGGACAATGAAATTGACAAAAGGCGAGCGCGACGAAGATTTCTGCAAATGGAGAGTCGTGGCGCTGGTTTAGCTAAACGGTGAGAACTTCTCACTTTGAATTTTCTTTTCTAGTTAAAATATATACTAGGATGCAGACGGTGCTTAGTAGCACCCGACACCCGTCGTCCACAGACCATTGACGACTTGTTTATTTGGTTGTGTAATTGATTGGATGATTGGTTTGAATTTGGTTGTTTGGTGAAATGAGATTGATTAGATTGGTATGTGTATGGCGTAGGCCATTATTAGACCGGGGATAAGCCTAGGCCTTATCCCGTTTCTAGTATCGTGTTGTTATGCCGCTGAAATTTTCTAAAATATGTTAGAAAAATAAAAATATTCATTTACAAATCGAACGATTTGTTTATGTACACTGATTTGACTGATATTGATTGAGACGATAAATTTTACACATCGCCCAACTGCACAAGTAAAATCTGTATTTGATTGTTTGAAACCCCTCACGGGTATTGGGATGATATATGACATACACTAATCCCAATAATTAGTTGTATGTCGATCGATTGATTGACAAACTGTTATAAGCGTTGGATATTTATATTTAATGCTTATGCAGTTGTGTGGTGCACTTTGGATGATGGTTGATTATATATCGTTGCTATTATATACATGTGTTGGGTGTAATCCATATAATTAACATTATATGGTAATTGATTGGGCCTCATTCCAATTGGGAAATAAAGAATATTATAAACGAAAATTCATGTGTTGAATGGAAAAATAGTCATGTGTTGACGATGCTCATGTGTTGAGAATATTCATGTGTTGAAACTATTCATGTGTTGAGTAAAATATTTTAACAATAAAATTTACATCTTTATCATATTTAAGATTAGACACTACTTTACGGTTGGAGTCTGATTAAAAATCAAACTATAGATACCATAATTTTATAAAATATATTCCATAACAAAAATAGTCATGTGTTGACAGTACTCATGTGTTGAGATTAGTCATGTGTTGAAAGAAATATAGATTCATGTGTTGAATAGAATAAATATCCATTTGTTGAATAGAATAACGAATTTATTGAAATATATAAAGCCGTGTTGATTAGAGTTGCGCTATTTTGACGTGAACGATATTTATATCGATTATATTCGTTTTTATAATGAATATAGAAAAGGTAGTGATTTCAAAATATAACGTTTTGAAAATATTATCATTTATATAGTAATGGTATGAAATATTCAATTGTGATTTGAAATTGAATGTAGAGTCGAAATGGTTTTGAAACCGAATTTAAAACGATTTATAAAATACGTTTTAAAAGGAAATCAACGAAATATAATATATATATATTATATATATAATGGCCTGAATAGAACGCGCCGCGCCGCGGCAGTTCGTGAATTTCGACCATTGACTTCGAATTGACGTTGCGGGAGATCCGATCGTCGGATTCTCCTAAAACCGGAACTGTTGGGTTCGTATCGAAAAGAGCTTTCCAATGAATATTAGAAATCTAACGATTGGATTTGGAATTATGCCCAAATCAAATTTGGAAAAAGTCGCTGTAAGTGCAGTTCGATGGTCGTTGATGGAAATCGACTGTACGGGCCTTAATAAAATTATTAAAAATATCTATAATTTGTGTAAAATTATAATATGTGAATTGGAAAGAACTGGGGTGAAAATTTCCACATTTGAAAAGATAAAAATAGATTTATATCGAAATGAACTAGTTTTGAACTAGAATTAAAATCGATTTATTTTTGAAATGAATAAATTGAATTTGAATTGGTTTTGAAAATAACCAGAATTTCCAATATATATAAGGTGGAAGTGGATTTGAATCGAAATTGTCATTGGAATATTTCGATGTTGGATTCCGTGATTCTACAGATATTTTTATGGGAATTTGAAAGATATATTTATATCGTTATTTCCAATACGATATTTGTTGGTTTCAGAATTTGATATTGAATATAAGTCGGTATATTTTCTATTCAGAGTCTTGTATTTAATATCAAATGAGATTTGGGTTTGTCGTGAATCGTGTTTTAGATGACAATGGTTCTTTAACCCAGTTAAAGACAGGATATTGATTTTTAAGAAGATTAAAACTAAGTGGAGTTTTAATGAATCTTTAATTAGATTGAAATGTGAATTGATAATTTAAATTATCAAATCTGAAAGGTGATCGAGAATGGAGTACCAGCAGTTTTGCTCCAAAGCGATAGTTAAATCTTTAATTAGATTTGAACGTGAAATGGTAATTAATTTTACCGATAATACTGTGGTGTTAGATATGGAGTATTACCAGTTTTGCTCCAGGGGATGAATAGGTTGGGATTAGGAAATAAAATAAATAATTACTTCGGTGTGGTTCGCTAATCCCGACTAGTTTGAAATGATATCCAAAGGAAGATTAAAGAATAAATTTAGAAGAATTTCTCTTTGATAAAATTAATGGGAACCTATTCCCTAAAAATGTGATTTTGTGAATAAGAGAATATTCTGAATTGGAATGAGGCATTTGTTGTGTTTGTGTAACATTTATTTATCATATACGTGGGTTATTCAGAAAGGCCGGGTTTATACCCATTCTGAATAACCGATTCGACGAGATGTCGAAGATGAAGACGGTGGTTGAAGACCGGAAGTCTTCACATCGTTTGGGTGATTACTGATGATCTCGATTGGGCTGTACACCCAAGATGAGGGAAACAGTTGGTGATCGTCTAGACGTACTTGGAGATCGATGGATATGCGAGGAAAGTGCCTCCGGTTTCGTTCAGACCCAGAACGAACTTGTAAATGGATTGTGTGTCTGACATTGGATTTTATTCTGTGTTGATTGATCTCTATTAAATATACATCTGTTTGGCGGCGGAGAATTTATTCTCTTACTTAACGCCCTTCTCTGAGACGTACGAGCTCAGAGGTTGTATATCGATGGACATCAGTCGCATGGAGTGAATTGCCAGTGTGGCATGCGTAAGTGGCAATTGATCAAGGCTTCTGTTGAAAAGCAAAGTCTTGTGGTTGATGATCAAAGCATGGTCTGTGTGACGTAGCTTTGTGTATAACGTGGATTCGTGAGCCTCACACCTCGGTATGAGTCAAAAACGGGAGAAGGACCCAAGGAGTGCACGACGTTTCTTTCTAGCTATGGTGGTGTCAGTGACCTACCAGCCCTGACATTTATATCTACTTTTCACCTATGTGGTTGTTGGAATGCGAGGCGCCTCGGATATAGGTCTGTAAGGACCGAGAAACGTGTGTTCAGGAATTGCCAATCCTCAAAAGTAAGAGAGGACCGGCCTTGGAGGATCCAGGGATTGCTGTGTGCGGTCCCGAGGCATTTGCTAGAGTGTCTCGAACGGAGAGGAGTTTGCCCCTTTCCTCGACTCATGACGGAAATCCAATTTCCAATACGTGATATTGCGGTTTTATTTGTAGAACCTAGTATTGCGACATAGTGGTATGGGTCATTCATGCCGCCTATGATTGATATTTATGATTGAAATTGTTTTGACACTATACACTTACAATAGTATCAAATGATTTGTTTTAAGCGTACCAAGCATGTTTGGCTATTATAAGGGAAAACCCTATCCTCCGGCTTGCGTTGCATTGTGTGATGGGACCTGGGTCTTATAATAGCTTCATTTTTCCAAAGAGCATTGCGCTGTTTTGTTATATGCACTAGTATTCTTGGGAGGAAACCCGTTCCTTGTTATACGGCGTGGTCCTTGAATTACTATCTTTTAAAGTAAAGTTTTAAATAACTGTTTTAGTTCTCACACCAGTCACATGACTGACCTGGAGTTTATTGCTTTAACCTAAACTCTGGGTGCCCCTATTTTCTACACGGGAAGCTAGTAGTTTTGGTTTTGCAGATTTATATTCACAGGGTCCTGATTTACAGTTGGAACGATGCTCGGAAAGCTCTGTATCCATGTATTACTTTCAGTTGTGTTTTGTATATTTTTCCGCTGCGATGTATTTAAATGTAAATTTAAATCTATGATATTTATCGAATGTATATTTATTCATACTCTGTATATTTTTGTATTCTGATGGAATTGTTGTAATAACAATGAAATGTTCTTCCGTCTGCGTTCCAATTTGTTCTGTTCTCAAAACGATCAGGGTTTTCAAACGGTCCTAGTCGGTTTAACGATCGATTCGGATCGAGCGAAATTGTTTGCCGTTACAATTTCCGTTGTTAACATGGAGAGACCGGGATCAGATATATTATCTGAAAACCACTCCGTATGGAATTAGCGTTACGAATCAAATATGATGAAGATAACTGAAGATGAAGTTATGCAAGGACTGTTCAATAAATCCTAGGTAGAAATTGTCTAAGATGGATTTACAGAATAATGCCTTTGGGTTGTCCAGTCCCAGGACAACTTGAATGTCTCACAGGATATATCTGTTAGATCGCGTTAGTTGATCATTTCAAACGTATTTATGTTGGTGGCGGAGGAATTCGTTTCTCTTAGCTGTATGCCCGTTGTATTTTTGAGGAAATCAATTTGTGATTTGACGGTTATGACAATGTGACATTCAAAGTAAATAAAGGTGTGATCTATACGTTATGGCTTCTAGCCTCACAACCAGGAAATGGTATAAAATTGGGTAGGTCGCATGGCTAAGTGGTTAGCTGCAAATTAGGGTGTATTGTCACCTGATCTAGAGAAATTCCTTTTACTTCTTAAACCTATCGATGCTGTCCCTTTCGGGAAATGGTTGTTGATCCCAACCGTTGGTGATAATACATTCGATATGCTCAAGTGAAATGAGTGACCGGTCATGTTTAGCCTGGGTTGCAAGATGTTCTTGTTGAACCCGGTGTATTCCTTTCTAGAGATACACTGTCGGAAGGTGGTCCCATACCTTGTCAATTGGAATTCATTAATCAATAAGCGCCCGCGGTTTTTGATTATATATTATGTATGTGGAACGTGAGATGAAAGCGTCTACTAAATGATCATTTTATTGTGATTGATAGACATTATTATAATATCAAAAGAATTTCGATATAAAGATTGTCGTTTCTTTCAAAAGGATTATGAAAGTTAAATCAAGTGTTTTGGATTCTCATAAGGGAAAAACCCGTTCTGTGTTATTCTGCGTGGTCTTATGAGATATCATTTATTTTCTCAAACTATTTTAAATTGTTTACTCACACCAGTCCCATGGCTGACCCAAAGTTTATTTTGTTTTGTTTTTCCTAAACTCTTAGGTGCCTAATTTTGTATAGGCAGTCAAGTAGTCAGGATTTTACAGATATACTTGGAGAGCTTGGAGCAGGAGGCTTCAGGAATATATAGCTATTATTTATTTCCGCTGTGTTGTAAGTGTTATACTCTGATAATGTTACCGTATACATATAATGATTTTATTTCAAAGTTATGTATCTATTATATATTGTTCGTTCCGCTGTGAGATTTGTGTTTACTCTGATGTTGTATGTTCTCTTTCTTCTTCTATTCTAAGTTTATATCTTATTTATTCTCACTATCTAATTTCTTTCATGGACTATCCGGTGTTTTTGGTTCTTGGATGTTCGACATGGTGTTGTATGCCGATATCCAAGGTCGCAAATTCCCCGGGTTGTTATAGTGGTATCAGAGCTGAAGGTTAAGTAATTACCTTGACTCTGTGACGTGACTCAGTAGAGATGTGGTTAGTAATACCCTAGATTGAATTGAGTGTATACATGTATGAGCGCGTATTTTTTATTTGATATTTAATGATTTAATATTGTGGAGATTTATTGATTGAGTTGTTTATGGGTTCTGATCGATCAGTTTGATCAACTGTATCGGTAGGAGTTTCTAAACACTTGAATATGATGATCCGACACAGTATGTTTTGAAAAGAGGATAAATGAAATAATTTTACCCCAAAGCTTATTTTGACATAAAGATAGCATTTATATTGGAATTATTATAGTATATAGGATGTGTTGGTTGTTATTATAATCGAATGAGATTATAAATTGAAATGGTTATATAAATAACCAATTAGAATTCATATAAGTGTAATATATAAAATCAGATGAATTAAATCTGAATTTAAATCAGAATTGGAATTAAAATTCCGAAATCATGAAAAGTATTTGTAAATGGAATTGGATTAAAAATATAAGAATTTTAAAATCTTGGGAGATTTTAAATTGTTTACAAGCATTGTGAAGGATATTTTGAAAGTTATTTCAAAATAAAGGTGTTTAAATATGATTTTGAAATTTGTTATAGTATTGAACTCACTTCGATAGCTGGTAAATAACCCTGATGATGATGGCCACATCATCAAAGTCATTTTCGAGTTGCTAAGTGACGGATTACTACCAAAGATTTTGTTTTTGAATTGTTTTATGGAAAGAAAGTTGTTTTGAATCCTGAAAAGGGATATATAGTTTTAGAAAAGCTAAACCATTTGAAATTCCCTGGGGAAGATTGTTTGAATTAAAACAAATTAAACTAGAATTTGTAAAAGCAAATAGAAATAGAAATTGAATTGAAACCAGTTAAGTGGAAAATGAATTGAGATATGAAGTATTGAATTAGACTGGATTAGAGATAATCCAAAATGAAATTTGACTGGTAAGTTAAGAGTTGAAATTAAAAATGGAATCTGAGTTAAGAAAAGAATTCGGCTTGGGTATAACCGAATGTTCGGGATGACATTGGTATATGCAGGATTGGAACACATGGAAATGATATATTGATATGCCCGACAAAAAGGTACCAGATTATATTATGTATGGTTTTGAGATTTTGATGAGCCTGTTTGGCAAGCCACTTGGCTATTTGATTTTCTTTTGGGTTGGAGAAGGCCTAGAGTGGCGAGTTGTAGTTGTACCGATTGAGCCATAAAAAGGAGGTGCTGGCGAAATTTTTCGAAAATTTCGAGTGTTAGAATATTTTCAAAATTTTTGAAATTTTTTGCTAATAGAAATTAATTAATATTTAATTGAAATTAATTGGTTCAGTGAAACTGGAGTTAAGAAGTTAACAAATAATTTTTAACCAGTTAATAGGGTTTGTTTTCTACCTTAGCAATTTTGAGGGCTAAATTATTTTAAGGGGGGAAGAATGTAACATCCTGTATATTTATGGTATAATAATTAATTTATTTAATTATTTAAATAGTGATTTAGAGTTTTAAATGATTATTTAATTAAATAAGATTGAACATTTAATTAATATAAATAATAAAATAATATATTAAATTCAGAAATAGTCAGAAATAATAGAATTCACGATATTGTGTGAACTAGATTGTTTATAATATTTAATTCAGTTTAGAGTTGAATTATAATAACGAATTTATTAATTAAACGAAGTTTGAATATATTAATTATAGTATAATTTAAATCAAGCCCGTAATGACGCAGCAGTTCGTAATTTGGCGATTCCAACTTTAAACGAATATACATAATCCTTTTTAAGTCGGATTTCTATGAAACAAGAAACGCTCGGAGCTGGTGAAGTATATTTTACTAATGGAAGAGAAAAATCGAGATTTCGTCGTGTAGATTGTGAGTTATGTCCAAATCAAATTTTCGAAAAGTCGCTATGGAATTCCTTTATAATTTATAACGATTTATTTATATTATAAATGGATTTTTAATATAAACTGGGTACCGATTTAACACTGGATTTGAAATATCGAGTTATAAATTCAGATATATTTATTCTGGAGCTACATGATATTTTATGGGAACATAAAATACAATAATATTAATTTATTAATATTTAATTTAATTATTTTTAAATATATTAATATTTAAATTGATTTATTTAGACCTTAGAAAATAGCCATTTTTGCAAATGACCTCTGTTTTCGACGAAACTAATTTTGTTGGATCCAAAATATTAAATTATTGTTAGATTTCAATTTTCGTAATTTTTGGAGTCAGTATGTGGCTGTACAGGATTTTAAGGTGAAAAACAGTCAATAATTTGATCTTTAAAAATATGCTATGTGAGGAAATCAATTTGTGATTTGACGGGTATGACAATGTGACATTCAAATTAAATAAAGGTGTGATCTGTATGTTATGGCTTCTAGCCCCACAACTAGGAAACGGTATGAAATCGGGTAGGTCGCATGGCTAAGTAGTTAGCTGCCAAATAGGGTGTATTGTCACCTGATCTAGAGAAATTCCTTTTATTTCTTAAACCTATCGATGTTGTCCCTTTCGGGAAACAGTTGTTGATCCCAACCGCTGGTGATAATACATTCGGTACACTCAAGCGAAATGAGTGACCGGTCATGTTTAGCCTGGGTTGCAAGATGTTCTTGTTGAACCCGGTGTATTCCTCTCTAGAGATACATTATCGGAAGGTGGTCCCATATCTTGCCAGTTGGAATTAATTAATCAATAAGCGCCTGCGGTTTTTGATTATATATTATGTATGTGGAACGTGAGATGAAAGCGTCTGCTAGATGATCATTTTATTGTGATTGATAGACATTATTATAATATCAAAAGAGTTTTGATATAAAGATTGTCGTTTCTTTCAAAAGGATTTTGAAAGTTAAATCAAGTGTTTTGGATTCTCATAAGGGAAAACCTGTTCCGTGTTATACAGCGTGGTCTTATGAGATATCGTTTATTTTCTCAAACAATTTTAAATTGTTTACTCATACCAGTCCCATGACCGACCCAGAGTTTATTTTGTTTTGTTTTCCCTAAACTCTTGGATGCCAAATTTTGTACGGTCAGTCAAGTAGTCAGGATTTTACAGATATACTTTGAGAGCTTGGAGCAGAAGGCTTCAGGAATATATATAACTATTGTTTATTTCCGCTGTGTTGTAAATGTTATACTTAATGTTACTGTATACATATACTGATTTTATTTCAAAGTTATGTATCTATTATATATTGTTCGTTCTGCTGTGAGATTCGTGTTTACTCTGATGTTGTATGTTCTTCTTCTTCTATTCTAAGTTTCTATCTTATCTATTCTCACCCTCCAATTTCTTTCATGGACTATCTGGTGTTTTCGGTTCTTGGATGTTCGACATGGTGTTGTATGCCGATATCCAAGGTCGCAAATTCCCCGGGTCGTTACAAACTCTTACTATCGAACCTTAACCATTTCTTAGCCAATAATGAAGTTAATCAAGTTAGGGTATAATTACCTCTCAGACCTTAACTGAACAACATTATTAACTTTGAAATAGACAACTTCGAATATATTCTTTTATGGAAACCGTTGTTTATACCAATAATTCACGCCTTCGAAATATTTAACCTAAAATATACTTTACTTATTAATTTAACTACATAAACAATTAATTAATAATGTATTAAATTTTAATTAAAACGGAAAGTAAATAGTGTTTTCCTGAAATTCGACATAGTTTGACTCGCATAAATAATTTCCTTTCGAATAATCACTTATTTGATAATATATTCTGAACTTCGGAAAAATCTCATTTGATTTATATTATGAACTTCAGAATATCTCACCGTACTGACTTACTCCATTTCCTTTATTCCAAATTCCATCTGCAACATTCTTGATCTCACATGTAATTTACTTCTAAATAGTAAACATTATTTCCATTATAGGAATCTAGACTCGTCACATCAAATTAGTTTTTATTGCATTCAAACATAAGTTCAAATCTTTTTTTCTTCTCTTTAAATCTCCATTCATATTCCGCTTCATTTATAACCCTCGTTTGCCATTCATTTCCTATTAATTTATCAACAAATTTACAACTTACTATCAAATTCATATATTTAATCATGCATTATTGGTTTGAAACCAATTATAAATTGTCTTGCCAAATCCTGAATAATCTAAATAAATTAGTGATAAAATTTTGCTAGGCAAATTCCAGTTATACCCTTTTAAATTTTATTTCCATTAATTTATATTTTGAATATAAAACTAAAATTCAATATCAAAATAAAATTCATCGTCTCATTTCTGAACCGATTTCAAATTTCTCCTTTTCTCATTTAACTTCTCATCTGAATTCTTACCAATTTCAGTCGTCTTTTATTGATACAATGCAAAATTAGAGATATTTATTCGTTAATTCTATTATGCTTATCTTCCTAAGACACTATTCGATAATGGAATCGACATTCAATCCTAAGAGAACTTACCGAAGAATAGCTCTGGCATATCCGGATTCAAAGACTGGGGATTCCGAAAAAAATTTAAATTTCAAAATAAAATTTTCAACTGTATTGGTTCCAAAATACTAGTTTCAAAATATTTTTTCTTCTTTTTCTTTCAAAATCATTTACCTATCAAGATCATTTAAAATTATTTATACTTTCAAAAATTATATTTTGAAACCCTTTTATTTTCAAGATCCTCCTTTCTAGTGTCGATTCTACTCATTTCAAACCCGATAAGCTAAGCTTTGAATAAATCAAAGCTCAGATACCAGTAGTAATGTCCCGCCGTTTTGACTGCTTCAAATTGGTAATCAAACCAAGTTAAAACGTTCAAAATGACGGATCCTTATATAGCTTACAAAGTCTAAAAATAGAATCAACATAGAATAATTAAATAACATAGTATTGAACAACAAAATAACTTTTTTTTTTATATATATTACTCCGTATATTTGAATACAAGAATTTTTATATAGCGGAATGTAAATATACAATTTGAAAACAAGAAAATATTACTGTTTTAAATCTTCAGAGTGCGCCGTTTTTGAAATTCCCAGCTTTGTCAATCTTTGAATCTTAAGCTGTGAAGATCTGAAATGCTCAGGTCTGATCCGAGCGTTCCACGCAAAACATAATCACTCGAGTTAGGATTAAATCGTAGTTCAAGTAGATCAATTTCGAATGATCACTAAAATATAATTTGCAAAATTAACTATGATTCGAGTATATCAACCCTCGGAACTGACGAAGTGTGATAAGCAAAGATCAGATCGAATCTAGGCAACATATAAATATACAGTTTCATGTGCTCAATGCTCAGTGTGCATATGTACACATCAGCCTTAGTAGACAACAAAGATGTGGGATAACACGGTCCGCTGTTTGTACAAGGAAATGAGGCATGCAAACACTGTGCAAAACTCATACATCACAAAAGAGACCAAACAAGATCAGGATAATTGTGGCTAAATGCGAAATGAGGTGGCCTAGCAATCACTCAAAGGTACAAATAGACAGCTCATACATATTTAACATGGAAAAACCAAACAAGTAGCCAAATGCTAGCATGGATCCTTTTATTTCAAACCAAGTGTAAAACAGTCACGGGTGTGTGAGGATTTGGGAGAGCAAGCATAATAGAAGCATACTTATGGCAACATGAAGCATGCAAAATAATGAGGAGCTTAGGCTAAAACAAATAGAGGTGACATCAAGTAAAAATACTAGGCAACTTAAATATGTACATTCGGGTTTCATGTCTATCAAATAAATCAAGAAAAGAACAACTGTAAGTAGACCACATGTGTTCAAGTTTCAACATCACTACGAGGTATGTACATGGCAAAACTTGTCATCCAAATTTTAGCAATTGGTCCATTTGAATACTTCTCAGCTAGCTAGGTGTAGTTACCAAGTAAGAGCAATAGAGCACGTCACTTGTTTATGTTTGTTACTATTATAGTGGAAAACATGATTTACTATCATAAAGCAATAGAACCATTATGTATTGTCTAAAATTTATATGTATAGATAGAGACGGTAGAGTATAATTGAAGTTGAGTGTTAATAATATACAGTTTTGATACTCAACCAATGTGTAGCGTGACCTTTTCTTTATTTATACAAAAGGCTTGCGTAGAAATCCTGAATAAATAGTTATGTTCAACGTAATAGTATTGTAGAATTGTATACCGTTGAGCTCCTAAAATATATACATGTATATCATTTTACATGAAATGGCAACAGGTTGTTTCAAATAGATCATTTTGTTGCTGGAAAAGATTATTGGTAAAAAAAAAAAAAAAAAAAAAAAAAAACTGTTATTATAGCAGTAATAATTAGTTTGAGTATAAATCAAGAAATTTTCTTATAAATTATCAAAATAAGAACAGTAAATTGATAAAGAGGGAAAAATAAATTGGTATAAAAGTCATGCAGCAGTATTCAACAAAACAAGACACAAATGCCATTTTCTAACACATTTATTAGTGCATTCTAGTTTAATAAATTATGAAGCAAAATGTTTCACGTGCAAGGTAAATGCACGCATACTGTGTGCCAACACAGCTTCATGGTACAACAAACCATGTTAAGTGTGTCTCGGTTAGCATCCAGGTTCAACAAGGCAATGTCGATTCATGGTCATGGCAAAGGGAAAGAAAATGCAAAGTATTACAATCACAGTCCCGGCATGAATTCTATATGTGCAGAAGTGTCCAAGAGCTGGTACAACCGCAATATACCCATACATTCAAATATGCGGATATGTTAGGAATATTTTTTAAGAGAAGAAGAAGGAATTTTTGAGAAAATTATTTTAATGGGGAGGAACTTTTCATTGATTTTCTTTTGATTACAAATTTGATTGCCTACATACATCAACTTTATTGCCTTGCTTTTATAATGCATTGTATTCTCTAGAGTATTCTAGGAATACCTTATCTAGAATATCTAAAATAGGATATTCTAGATTTTGCCTTTTATTCAATTCATTAATACAATTGCTAATTTAGCAATACAATTATTTGTTTCCTGAAAAGCCAAGATTATTTCCAACATTCCCCCGTAAGCTTGGTTTTTGAACTCCAAGAAGATCTCGCAATCTTTTAAAATTATCAGGCTTTAATGCTTTTGTGAAAATATCAGCAACTTGATTATTTGTTTTGCAAAAATTTAGCTGCACCTCTTTATTTTCAATTGCTTCTCGAATGAAATGATGTTTGATGGCTATATGCTTTGTTCTTCCATGATGGACTGGATTCTTAGCTATAGCAATGGCTGATTTGTTGTCACAATGGATAGTCACAGCTTCTTGTTTCTCACCAAAATCATTTAGTATTTTCTTCAACCATATTGCTTGTTGGGTAGCTAGGCCAGCTGAAATATATTCAGCTTCTGCAGAAGACTGAGCAACTGTTTGTTGCTTCTTCGAACACCAAGAAAATGCTCCTGATCCAAGAGAAAACACATATCCAGAAGTGCTTTTCATGTCATCTATACTTCCTGCCCAGTCACTATCGCAAAACCCAATTAAATTAGTTTCAACATTATTTTCATATTTGATCCCATAGTCCAAAGTGCCTTGAATATATCTCAGCACCCTTTTTGTTGCACCTAGATGGATATGACTAGGATCATTCATGAAACGAGAAAGTAGGCTGGCTTGTCGTTTGACATACAAAGTAGCCTCATTTCTGCTCTTCTCAAAGCCTTTCTCCATGAAGTAGTTGTCAATATTGCTATACCATGCTCGTGGTGCTTGTTTTAGCCCATAAAGCGCTTTCTTTAGTTTGTAAACTTTTCCTTCTTGTCCTTTAATCTCAAATCCTTGAGGTTGCTCCACGTACACATCTTCTTTCAATTCTCCATTCAAGAATGCCGATTTTACATCTAGCTGATATAGCTTCCATCCTTTTTGGGCTGCAAGTGATATTAAAGCTCTAATGGTGTCAAGACGTGCCACTGGAGCGAATGTCTCTTCGTAGTCAATACCGGGCTGTTGAGAATAGCCTTTTGCAACAAGTCTCGCTTTGTTCTTTTGAACTGAACCATCTGGATTATGCTTCACTTTGTAGATCCATTTTACTCCAATGGTTTCTTTGTCTTTTGGCTTATCAACCAACATCCATGTTTTGTTCCTTTCAAGTGCATCCATCTCTTCTTGCATTGCCTTCCTCCAAGCATCTTCTTTAACCGCTTCTTCAAAATTTTCTGGTTCCATTGCGCAATAGTTGCACCTAGCAAAAATATCATCCAAACTCCTCATTTTTATTGGTGTTGAGCTTGGAGATGATGAATTATGGCTTGTTGAGGATGAAGTGCTAGATGGAGAACTTGGTGTAGATGAATCACATTGGTTATTTGCAAGTGTAGTTGGATTTTGTTCTAAAATTATTGCTGGAACAGTTTTATCCTCCACTTTCTCCTTTTGCCAATTCCAAGATGTCTTCTCATCAAATGCAACATCTCTACTGATGATTACTTTCTTTGTCTTCAAGTTGTAAAGTCTATAGCCCTTTGACACAGAACTATAGCCAATAAAAATGCATCTTTCACTTGCTTCTTGAAGCTTTGTCCTTTTTTCTTTAGGAATTTGAGCATAGCAAATACTCCCAAAGACTCTAAGATGATTCACTGAAGGCTTTCTTCCACTCCACGCTTCAAACGGCGTCATGTTCCATACAGCTTTTGTTGGACATCTATTCAGCAAATACACAGCTGTATTTACAGCCTCGGGCCAAAATTCTTTAGGCATGCCTTTCTCAAACAACATTGATTTAGCCATCTCCATCACTGTTTGATTCTTCCTTTCGGATACACCGTTTTGCTGAGGTGTATACCTAACGGTTAGTTGCCTCTCCACACCTTCTTCTTCACAAAATTTATCAAAATCATTGGAGTTATACTCCTTTCCCCTGTCACTTCTCAAAACTTTTATGGACCTGCCACTTTGTTTCTCAACAAAAGCTTTAAACTTCTTAAATATAACAAACACTTCAGATTTTTGTCTCATAAAATAAACCCATGTCATGCGGGTCAAATCATCAATGAATAAAATAAAGTACCTGTTTTGAGCATGAGATAATGTGCTCATAGGACCGCATACATCCGTGTGTACTAATTCCAACACTTCTTTGGCTCTCCTTGATCCTTCTTTTGGAAACGGTTGCCGATGATGTTTGCCAAGTACGCAGCCTTCACATACTCCATGTTCTTCTTTTTTTATTGTTGGCAACCCGTACACCATCTTCTTTTGTGAAAGCAATGCGAGACTATTGTAGTTTAAGTGCCCAAGTCTCTTATGCCATAAACAAGTGTCGTCTTCCTTTTTTGCCATGAAGCTATGATTTTTCTCATAATTGAGATGAAGGGGAAAGCTTCTGTTTTGTGTCATTTTTATTACAGCAACAACTTTTCCTTTTGAATCAAAAATTTTACATTCTCGATTCTCAAATTGAAGAGAATAATCATGCTCTAAAAGTTGTCCAATGCTTAACAAATTCTCATCTAATTTAGGAACATAAAAGGTATCATGAATAACTTTACCTCCTTGCTTTGTTGCAACTCCAATGCTGCCTTTGCCTTCAACTTCAACATACTCTCCATTGCCAAGTTTAACTTTCGAACCAAATGAAGAATCTATGTCAATGAATGCACTTTTGTCTCCTGTCATATGATTGCTACATCCGCTGTCCAGGTACCATATATTCTTATATTCTTCAGTTGCCTTTTGACAAGCAAAGAACAAGCTCCCTTCCATATCTTCCGCTCCGGCAAATGCTGTGTTATGTGGCTTACCAAGGCGACAATCCTTTTGAATGTGCCCAAACCTTTTGCAATTATGACATTGTGGCTTTCCTTTGTTCCAGCAGTCCTTTTCTTCATGAGAGCTTTTTTGGCAAATTCCACACCATTTATTTGTTCCTTCATCTCTTCCTCTTCCGCCATAGGTGCCTCGACCTCTTCCGCGTGAATTTCTTCCTCTTCCTTTGCCAAATCTGCTACCTCTAGAAGACTCGTCATTATTTTGTTTTATTGTTTTGTCATTGTTGCATTGAGTGGTGAGTTTGGACTGAAATGCGTTTTCAACCGTCTTTTCCATACGGCGTAACAACCTTTGCTCGTAGGATCTAAGTGAACTCATCAAGCCTTGAACGGTCATGTTTGACAAATCTTTGGTTTCTTCTATAACAGCCACCATAGGATCAAATTTTTCAGTTAAGCTTATCAAAATTTTATCAACGATTCTACGATCGTCAATTATATCTCCATGAGACTTCATTTGATTCACTAATTCGGACAGCCTATTAAAATACTCATTCAAACTTTCATTTTCTTTCATTTTTTCATTTTCAAAATCTCTCTTTAGAGACTGAAGTTTGACAGTTCTCACCTTTGAATCCCCTTCAAACTCTTGTTGCAAGATTTCCCATGCTTCCTTGGCTGTTTTTGCTCTCATAATTCTTGGGAATATGGTGTTTGACACTCCTCTTTGAATCATTCCAAGAACTCCAGCATCTGTGATTCTTTTCTTTTTTAATACTTCAGTTTGAGCTGCTGTACGTTCTGCCGCAGCTGTTGAGTCTTCATATCCTTGTTTGATGAACTCCAAGACATCCAAGGAAATGAACAAAGTCTCCATTTTTACTGCCCAAAAATCATAATTTTCTCCTTCAAATAAAGGAACTTGGACATTGCTATAGGTGGAGTTGATGCTTGTTAAAGCATTGCTTGGAGAAGCCATTACTTTGCACTTTTTTTTTTAATTGCAAGGATCTAGGGCTCTGATACCACTGTTAGGAATATTTTTTAAGAGAAGAAGAAGGAATTTTTGAGAAAATTATTTTAATAGGGAGGAACTTTTCATTGATTTTTTTTTGATTACAAATTTGATTGCCTACATACATCAACTTTATTGCCTTGCTTTTATAATGCATTGTATTCTCTAGAGTATTCTAGGAATACCTTATCTAGAATATCTAAAATAGGATATTCTAGATTTTGCCTTTTATTCAATTCATTAATACAATTGCTAATTTAGCAATACAATTATTTGTTTCCTGAAAAGCCAAGATTATTTCCAACAGGATATATATAAGCAGACAGGCCCGTTGAAATCAAACAAAATGCTTCATAGGATTTATTTTCTATATGTTTACAAGATCGAATGTATAAGGAAAAAAACACTATTATGTTCTTACCAGTAAAATGAAAAAAAAATGTATTAATTGTGTGTGTGTGTGTGTGTGTGTATAAAAAAAATAAAATATAAGATCATTTATTTGAGGTACTGCATGCATTTTCTAAATAGTCCAAGTATAACCTTTAGAGCATTAGTATAAGAAACATTCATAGAAAAATGATAGCAATGTAATGCTGGCTCATTTTCCCTTAACATATGAGTGCTACTCAAATTTGATTCAATTGGGCACTTCATTTTCTGATCGTTCAACATTTTTATTATGACTGATATTGATTTATGTCTACAGTAGAATGATATAAGACAATAAGCATGCATATTTGAAATCATTTTGTGAAATGATAGAATTAGCAGTTTTTTAGTATGAACATTCTGTTTTCAAAAGATGGTACGAAGTGTGAACACTTTGTTTGTGAACAAAATCGTAATCCAATGTCTATAACTTGACTGATTTTATGCTATGATAAGCATTTACTCATATATATTATAATGACATTTAGGTTTCACATCCTATCTTGTTGTCGAAGAATAGACCAACTTTTCTGATGTCGAAGACTAGACAACATATGTATAAAGTCCGTGACCCGTCAAAACTAGTCTAAGGTACCGTTTGTTTAGGCCTGCTACTTCTAAATCTGCTTCTAAACACTGGTTCATCCAGCGTTAAGAAGTTGAAAAACCCATTTGTACTTTCCTAGCAATCAGTGAGACCAGCTCAATTCAGCGAGATATTATTAAACGGAAAATTTTCGCTTACCTAATCCTCTGGATCTAATTCAGCTCAACATACCAATAATACCCCTGTTTTCTCCCGCTATATAAACAGATTTTCTACAACGTCTGTAATCACTTCAGCCAAAAGTAGCAAGCTTTAGGGAAACAACTCCATTCGAGATCTACAAGCTAGAAGAAAGGTACTTTGCGTTACTTTTGCTTTATTGGCTACTGCTTTTTAGGTGACTTTTATGTATCAATAGTTCTTTAATGTGTGCTGCTGCATTATTTTCCAATAGTAATACTTATATAGTACAAACATTATGTACGGTGCAGAGCTTTGCTTTTAAGATATACACGTTTCTCCTAGATTTGCAAAGAAGAATTCTGGAACAAAAGTTGTGACTTTTTTGTTGATGTTTTTAGATAAACCTTTATTTTGTACTTCGCTAAAACCTTTTTATATGTTAATTAGAGTTTAGTAGCTTGCTTTAACAAGGATTAGAGGTTCGATTTATCTTTTTTATATTATACAGCGAAACATGGCAATAGTATTCATTTCTAGTTTTACTGTATGCAAATGAAGTTAAGGTCGTTCCACCAGGTTTAGGTAGTGACAAAGTTATTAGTTCCCTTAACTTTTATGGTACTACTGTATGTTACTGCTGATATGAAAATTATCAAATCCATGAAAGCACGTCCACTTTGGCTTTTTACGATTGTGTATTCTCTTGAGTTTGCAATCTTACAAGTGAGGATTGCATATCACGATTTATTTGGTTTTTTTGTTCTTTTATAGTAAATGTAATGCACATATATCAATGAAATTAGGTATATGTATGTGCTCTTACTGTTTGTTTTTAGAGCATGAGGTTAAAAAAATTGTACCGCTTCAGTCGTACGTTTGAGTACCTATATACATGTTCGTAGACCTGCATGTATGAGTATTAGTATGCTTAATGTCACTTGCAACCATGTTGGCACCACTTAAATAATCAACTTGTGATACCCACATGTTAACTTATTCAGTATTATCCATTCATACATATATGCTGTACCTTATTTATTTTTAGTCCAAATTAGACCTCTACTGCACGGCAATAATTGAAAGCTTAGGTTAAATAACTCTATTGTAAGTCTAATATTTGCAAAACTAATAGGAATGACATCAAGCAAAAACTCCAAAGGAAAAAACTCTGAGAATGAAGCAAATACATCTTCTGACACTAGGGCTGTTTTTTCTCTCAACAATGAAATGGAGAAACACTTTCTTGAGTTATGTTTGCGAGAAGTCAACAACCAAGGACACAAAGGAGTTTCTCTTACGGAAGAATCGTGGAAAAGATTAGAAAAGGAGTTCAATTCATAATGGGGTGTCAGTTATGATCATAAGAAGTTCAAAAACCGTTATGACTATTTGCCAGCTGATTATGCACTATGGTCGAAAATAACCAACTTATCTGGACATGGATTCAACGCAGACACAAATACCATATTGTGGCCCCCGAAAAATGGAACGATGTCATTGAGGCAAGTCAATTACATCTCATTTAGAAAAAATTAATTTAAATAATAATTGCAAGTATGTATTTTCATTTATTGCATGTATTTCATTGCACAGCAATATCCAAAAGCGGCAAAGTTTCGCAACAATCCTTTGGAAAATGTTGAGCTATTGAAAGAGATTTTTGAAACCACTCTCGCACATGGAAATTTTGCATGGTCAACTGCATCCGCAAATCCACCACCTAATAATGATGCACCACCGAACGATGATAACAACACAGACGATGACGAACAAGGGAATGCTCAAGTCGTAGCCGAAGAAGTGCCGCAGGGGGATGACGGTGGCTTGCATAGGTATGGATGAGATGACTTCTTTGACGGGGTATCAATCAATGAAAATGATGATAGTTTCGTAGGGGTTGAAATAGGTGACAATGGTTCGTCTAAGGCTAAACCTCGTCCTTCAAAGAAGAAAAAAAGGGAAAAAGCTAGTTGGTGCATCGATTGACATGCAAATTGAAAATTTAATTGGCACTATAAACAAACAGATTGACAAAGAGGAGGCAAGCAAAGGACCTTCATTGACTGATGTGGTCGTTGTTTTAAAAGAGCTGAAGAGTATGAACGTGTTATCACAACAAGGGTATGTGAAAGCTAAAATGATGTTTTGCGATAAGCCTGATTTGAGAATAACCTTCATGGATGAAGAAAGTTTAATTGAAAAATCGAATTTCTAAACTGTAGTCTAGGTGTTTAAATTAGAGTACTTGTTTTAGGTGGGTATTTCTTTGTTTAGCTTGTTAAAAATAACTTTGTTTCGTTCGTTTGTTTGTTGTTTGTTGGTTGAAACTATGTTCAGTTTGTTTGTTTGAATAAAGTTTGCTTTGTGTTATTCATATAATTGGTTTTCCATTTATTGGTTGTTTACTACCCACTATTGTGCCTACACTAATATGTTACCACCCATTTATTGTTGTAAATTCATGATATCATAATGCTAAGTTACGGATAACATAGAATTCTAAAGCTGCGTTTACATTTTGTTTACATCTTTTTCATTGCCAATTCATTTGTGGTCTGTCACATAAAAAAGAAATTTGTTTCTGCTAATTCATGCTATGACATGACACTTTGTGTTTGTTGTAAGATGACTATTTTTATTTTATTACTTTAATCAATAATCTAATACATCATGCTTAGTTGATCAAGTTAGGTGTATTCATAAGTCATGCGTGAGTTCCATATACACCTGATTCCTTCTATTTTGTTTAACAAATTTTAACTTCAAACTGTGTATTCATGCGTGAGTTCCATATACTAGTCATGTATGACTACAAGTTTGGGTATTGTTGTTTCTATATTTGAACCAACAATAATAGACATTATATCAAAATTTCATAATGTTAATAACTTTTATGGCATTGTAGGATGTTGCTGAACACGTTATTACTGATGAGACTGCTACTTCTTCTGATGCTATATAAGAAGAAGAATCATAATAGTAGCCGTCAGAAAGTATTGATTTCATCTCTTTCTGGTAAAAAATATATGCAAGAGCTAATGGAAGGTCCGTCCATTATGATGTATGATAAATTCAGAATGAATAAATCATCATTTGTAGAACTATGTGGTTACTTTCAAGAAAAAAATTGGCTTAAAGACAATAAATTTATAGATGTTGAAGAGAAAATGGCAATGTTTTTGTCCATCATAAGTCATAATGGTAGAAATCGAATTGTGAGATATCGTTACCAACATTCGGGTCAAACGGTAAGCAAGTATTTTCACGAAGTTTTAGAAGCCACGAAAGAATTCGCTCGAGAAATGAAACCTCCTGAAATTATACAATCTCATGTTGAATTAAGACAAAGACCATTTAGAGGAGTAATTGGAGCATTAGACGGTATGTTAATAGATGTAAATACACCAACTCGTGATCAGGTCCCATTTAGAGGAAGAGGACAGAGAAATTGTTATCAGAATGTCATGGCAGTATGTGATTTTGACATGAAATTTGTATATGTAATGGGAGGATGGGAGGGAATAACACATGATTCAAGGGTCCTTAATGAGACAATTCGGAATCCGGCAAATAATTTTCCTATGCCTCCTTTGTGTAAGTATTTTTAATATTTTGATATCCTATCGTACACTTGTAATAACATATCAAATTTTTTCCTCGTACCTATGTACTACCTCTGTGATGCGGCATATACAAATACAAGAGGATTTCTCACTCCTTATCGCAACACACGTTATTGGTTGAAAGACTATCATAACAATGCAACGACTAAAAAAGAGAAATTCAATCGTGCACATGCTCAACTACGAAATGTTATTGAACGAAGTTTTGGAGTATTAAAAAAAAGATTTCCTATATTAGTGAAAATGCCTCCTTATAAGTTTTCTGTGCAAAGGGATATAGTTATTGCATGTATGACGATACATAATTTTTTGCGTCACGTCTCGCTGGATGATGAATTATTTCTACAGGCCGAAAAAGACTATAATACAAATGGTTCTAATGAAACAAATATTGAAGTTGACTGTTGACAACCAAGAACCGCCACAAGCTCCACCAACTCATACCGAAGTGTTTTCATCTCAATCTCAAGCTTTCATGGCGAATCTACGTGATGAAATTGCCGATCTCCTATAGCTTCATCTGTATTTTAAAGAATAGTACTTATCAATAATCTAGCAAATGTATGTTTTTTTTTTTTTTTTTTTTTTTTTGCATTTCATATGTACGCATGACAAGTATTTAACATGAATGAGTTATAAACAAGCCAAGGGTAATTTTGTCGATTGTGTGCTAGTTTTAAATAATCAATTTTATATTCAGCAAAGAATCAAACAATATTTCTTTTATTCAGCATTCAACATTCAACATTCAACATTCAACAATCAACAATCAGCATTCAACATTCAGTGTTCAGCATTTTCAACCAAACGAAGCCTAAATTTATGACCTAGAGATAAATCGTATGTTTATCTCGCAATCGGGCAAATGATGTTTGTGTTCTCAGAATATGCCAGTATACCAAAAATAGTATATATATATATATATATATATATATATATATATATATATATATATATATATATACACACACACACACATACATACATACATACATATATACATACTGCATTATAATCAGTGAGTTAGGAATGGAGAGCTCACAGCTCTTGTGGCGCTTTTCTGAACATGAACAGTCGCTCTTATCATCTGAAGAATCTTAAAGCTAAATCGTCAGACGCATTTTATTTTTCTTTTGTGTCCGTCTTTTACCCTTTACCTCATTAGCCATCGAAAGTCCAACCCCCAAGGATCATGCTAGAACGACCAATAATAAAATATCCTTCGCCTTCTGATCATACAGTCCGAAATTCATGGAAGGATTCGTCATCCAACAACTCTAATCAATTCGATGAAAATGACTCCCACGTTTCCCGGTTGAAATAGCATAATCAATAATAAAATATCCTTCGCCTTCTGATTTATTCTTTTCTCCATACATCCTTCCTGGCATCGTTTTTACTGCTTCAATTCGTGTCCGTTCATCCCCTCGCCTGTTCCATCATCGTCGGTTTCATCTGACCAAACCTCGACCACCTGATTACTCCTCTTTTCCAAAACATGTAGAATATAATTCCTCCAGAATTTCTAATTGCACTCCTTATCTACAGTATACTCACCGCATCCACTTCGTAGAGGCAGCCTTAACGCAATCGGCCTATGACATCCTATCTACATTCTGGTTCGCCGCCGATCTCCTCCCTCTCAGTGCCACCAGCTATGACTGCTGTCCTAATATTGTCAAATTTACCACGTACTTCGATGGCGAGTTTGATTTTTTTTCTCAAACTGTCGGACCAGGTCAAGTGCTTGCTTGATAAGATAGCCGAAATATCAAACAGAAAGTTTACGGATCTGAACGTTGTAAGTGTTAATTTTCTTTTTGTTGGGTTATAATTATTTATGTTAACTGGAGTAGCTAAATCTGGAGCTTTTTAATTTTTATCTGGATGGCTTTGGCTGACTTTCCATTTGAGGGTTCTTCTGAGTCTTGAATGTGGGGTTGATTTCGTCAATTTGCTAGCTTCAACCTGTGGTTGGAAGTTGAGGTTTTTAATTTCACAGTTAAACTTACCGTTGGTTATACTTACGATGAAGACAAATGTATAATTATAGTCTGTGATCGTATATATTAGGTTTGATGGTTAAAAGTTTCTTCTTGGTGTTACTTGAATTTTGGATACTTATTTTTCTAAAACAACAAATAAAAACAACCAGGTTTTAGTTCAGGTGATCAAAGGGCCGTTACACATTAAGTTTCATACTAGAACAAACGTTTTGCAAAGAAAGTTTATAAATTAAGGTTGTGATAATAACATGACATTAGCAATAAACCGATAGGACAAGAAATCTAAATTCTACACTATTCCCAACACAGCTTTAGCTAGCTCTGGCAACACAATAATTTCAATTATGATAAGATTCAAAAATGCCTTGGCCTTTCAATCATTCCATGAATTTTCAACTGTTGTCTTAGCCTAATATAACTTGCTTTGCTTCACACCTCTATCTATGATTCATAATATAGCATGTCTTCAAAAAATAGTCTGAATAACTGTACAAGTGTGACTGTAATTTTCTCTTTTCTATAAAACAATCATAATGGTTATTTAGTAAGTATTGTGTGTTATCTTGATGTAATTAACAAAACCTTTTGTTTTTTTTACTGATGTATAACGAAGTTCTGAATATTATATTTATTTTCTAAATGTAAATGCAAACCAAGTATGTTGATGTGGCTTCCTATATTTATTTTGTTTCATATTTCCGGTTTATGACTTAATTCATGATTTTCTTTAGCTGTATTTAGATTTTAGTTTTTTTTTTAATTTGCTGGATTCCCAATCTTTCTTGGCCTTTTATTTGAAAAGTTTGTCTTGAAAATGGTTTTGATAGAACAAACGTATGATAAGACCAAATAGCATACATCGAGGCACCAGTTATCATAAACCATAGCTATATTGCATCAATACACACGCATAGAAGATGAAAATGCAAGGAGGTTTCATTTATATGCAATGTCTCATATATTGTTGTGTTCCTCGAGGTATACTGTAGTTATAACCACTGACAGATTTTGCATTGGGCATTTTATCATGTATGCCTTTGTTGCATGTGTCTTAATCTACTATTTCATCTTTACCACAATATTTCCATTACTGTTCTACAAAATGTTAACCAAAAAAAAAAAAAAAAAAATGAAGGAAATATTAAATTCTCTAATTTCGTTAACGACGACTTTTATCCTTGGTTCCATTTACTTTCATGTTGGTTGAATAAGGTATAGAAGTTGAAAATTTAAAAATCATAGACTAAAATATGACAGAAGTATATTTATGAAGTATTTTACTACTTCAGCTCTAGCTAAATATTTCTCCGTACACTTAGCGTTCCGCCCCCATGATATATGTGAGGTAAGCACTTCTTGCTTATCTATTGGCTTTCTCTTAATTTTTTTTTTCTATTTTTTTTTCTTTTCAATGCAAAATGCAATCCTATAGTCTAATATACTACATGTTTTACTGCTGTATGCATTCCCACAACAGAACTTTGTTCCTAAGATATAGTACAACATAGTTAACAATAAAATCCACACACACACACATGTCTCGCGAAAGTCAGAGTCGGCGCGAATTCTCCCAATTTGTGACCTACCATACGATCTGTTATATAAATAGGTAAATGTTCCTTTCCATTATGAATAGCGATTGTATGGCCAATCATTTTAGGTATAATGGTAGATGCCCGAGACCAAGTTACTATTATCAACCAATAGAAAAAAAAAAGAATAATTCTTTTTTTTTTTTCGAAACCCATAGTATTCTAAAGGGCATGGAACAACGAATCGTCCATACATAATTGAACTATCACATACCCTGAAAATGAGATGACGTGTTCGGAAATGGTTGAAGTAGTTGAATAGGAGGATCATTATGACTATAGCTCTTGGTAAAATTACCAAAGAAGAAAATGATTTATTTGATATTATGGATGACTGGTTACGGATGGACCGTTTTGTTTTTGTAGGCTGGTCCGACCTATTGCTTTTTCCTTGTGCTTATTTCGCTTTAGGGGGTTGGTTCACAGGTACAACTTTTGTAACTTCATGGTATACTCATGGATTGGCCAATTCCTATTTGGAAGGTTGTAATTTCTTAACTACTGCGGTTTCTACCCCTGCAAATAGTTTAGCACATTCTTTATCAACTAATGGAAGAAGAGTTATATAACTCACCTTTACTCCCTATTTCACAAATAGGAAGTTAGAGATAAAATTAGGATACCAGAGGGGGATCACCATATATAACACAAAATTTCTCCCCCAATTTTTTCTAGTCTAGCTTCTCGATCTGTCATTATGCCTCGAGAAGTGGAAAGAATTACAATTCCCATTCCACCTAAAAAGTTGTAAGCTATGTTCGGGGGGGGGGGGAGTTATTGTCTATCGTTGGCCTCTATGGTAGAATCAGCCGGGGAGGCCCGAGAGACGGTGGTTTACCTTGTGGCGGATGTCAGCGGTTCGAGTCCGCTTATCTCCAGCCCGTGCACTTAGCTGATACTATGACAACACCCATTTTTTTCAATTCGGCAGTTCGATCTATGATTTTTCATTCATGGACGTTGATAAGATCCTTCCATTTAGCAGCACCTTAGGATGTATTGAATGGGCAAAATAAATAAGAAATATTTCTTTTGCTCCTGTCCTATTCTTCTTTCTCAGAGGAGGGGAGATACTCTGGAAAAAAAATAAAATAAAGGATTAATTCGTTTTTTATAGTCATTTCTTTAACTAACGATTGAATTTTATTCGGTTGGGTGGTACCAACTAAATCGAGTACTAATTCCCATTTAGTTCGTATTGAATTAATTAATCAAGCTGCTGCTAGTACCAGAAATTTATTTTCAATTTGGTACTATATACCATAGTCTCTCAATCAAAAGAATTTTGACATATTTTACTTTATTATATTATGAAAATCAATCCGAATCCTTTTGGTTCTAAGGTTTCCACACTTGAAGAAAAAAACCTAGGACGTATCACTCAAATTATTGGCCCAGTACTGGATGTTGTTTTCCCCCGGGGCAAGATGCCTAATATTTATAACGCTTTGGTAGTTAAAGGTCGAGATACTGCCGGTCAGCAAATTAATGTGACTTGTGAGGTACAACAGTTCCTCAATTTTCTTTCTCCCTCATAAGGGGAATAAGGTATTTAGATGGTATACTATATGTATTTGTATTTTAGAACTCCTTATAACAACCTATGTCTTCTGTTATCATTTCCAATTGGACGATCCATTAATTCAATTAGAAGAGGATGCTAAATGGATAAATGTTTTCAATTTTCACTGGAGACTGGGAATCTATCTATGATTTGTTTTCTCTATAAAATAAAGCTATAACTATAAAGGACCTGAAATACCTTGCTTACGTATCATTGGGAAGTGCATTAACATAAATACGGCAGTAAGAAGAGGCAATACATAAGTGTGTAAACTATAAAAACGAGTCAAGGTACATTGCCCCACACTAGCACTTCCACGTAATAACTCTACCGTAAAATCAATCCTTGTTCATACATGGGTTTTGATTCCATTTAGATATGGTATCGATATAGGATGTTCCCACCCAAAGAAAACTTTCTTACTTTATCTCGGTTTCTCTTTTTAAAAAGTAATTCAATTAAATACAAAAAAATAGTATAATTAGAATACTAATAAATAAGACTAATTATAGCGTAAGAAATCGTATTAGTATAACTATATTTTTCTAGTTCATTTTATATTATAAAAATACAAATATAAAATGCATTAATTTAATTCTTAATCCATTTGAATCAGATTTTGAAATCAAGGAAAGATATTGAAAATCCATTTTTCAATATATTATATATATATATATATATATTATATGTATCGGAAAAGAATAGCGATTTATTCCTATAGAGCGTCTATTAACAAGAAAATCAAATCATGAATATCGACAAATTCTTGTCTTTTGTGATCTAAGAAACTAAAAAAGGAAATAAAAAACCCGCTTTCTACAATTTAATATATATCGAATTTAAATATCAGAATAGCCAATATAGTCATGATTTAATGGGTCAGGTCCACTTATTTTTTTTTAGTTACCATTTTTGTGGTAGGTTTGGTACTTCAAACTTGGAACGAGCATGAAGAAATTAACGATACTTCTTTATCTTTTGAGTTGTTCTGCCGGATTGGTCGCTCAAGATCTTTGGTCTTCACCCGGACCCGGATCCGATGAAAAAAATAATTAACCGAATTTAGTATAAGTTCAAGACACATAAGTGCTCTAACCATGTTTCGACTTGTGATCAATCCATAGATACCAATTGCAAATAAATAGACACTAAAAAAAAGTACATGTTCAAACATCATTGACTAACTCCTGATCAACCCCGATTCGTTTCAATATGAACAAAAATTCAACCAAGTTGATTGACTAGAATCGAGCGATTACATAAAAAAGGGAATATTAACAGTAGATTAAACTAATTTTTTTTATTCTAACTAAACTATTTTTCCAAATTAACGACGAGATTTATTATCGTTTCTCGCATGTCTCGCGAAAGTCAGAGTCGGCGCGAATTCTCCCAATTTGTGACCTACCATACGATCTGTTATATAAATAGGTAGTAGAGGAGGTAGGATGGGAAGTTGGTCAAATCTAGTATGGATCGTACATGGACGATTGTTGGAGTCGGCGGCTCTCCAAGGGTTCCATCAACTGGGATCCCTGGGGAAGAGGATCAAGTTGGCCCTTGCGAATAGCTTGATGCACTATCTCCCTTCAACCCTTTGCTTTGAGCGAAATGTGGCAAAAGGAAGGAAAATCCATGGACCAACCCCATCGTCTCCACCCCGTAGGAATTTATGAAAGCGTTTCTGTAACACCCCACCTCCGCCAGGGTGGCTCTTGCAAGCACTCTGACTTTGGAGGGGCGTTTGAATCAGGTAAACATGCATAATGATATATCAAGGCAGAACAAGAACATATGTATATATAAACAGAGTAAATAAGATAAGTAAAACAGCGGAAGATTTCAAACTATTTCAAAACTAGTCTGATACAACATAATGTCACTTTCCAAATACACAAGTCTAGATAAAAACAACATCACTGAAAAACTGAAATACATAAGTACTATCCCCAAAATAAGTGATAACCATAGCTAGCTTCATGTCAAGACCGTACATGAGCTAAAATCCCACAAGCAAGCGATCAGAAATCCAAGCTAAGCTCCAATATTCCCACCCTGAGAACCTGGGGGGGGGGGGGAAACGGAAGAAAAGAGGCGAAAGGAAAACAGGTCAGTCAAAAAGACTGAGTAAGCCCTACTACAATCAATGTAAACTGATAAAGTTAACTGGCATGAGAAGCAGGGATGAACATAAGGATAACAACATACTAGCATGATGATTAACTAACAAGGTAGATAAAGGTGTCATCGCATAATCAGGTTTAAGGTCTTTTGCACCACAGGTGTACTAGCAAACTAACATGACTTGAATAAACAAGTATTGATCCCTTGGCCCAAGCTTTGGCCCAATAACATGAAATGACCCTAATACGCGGTCCAACCAAACGGTCTAGTCGATCGGCTCTCTATAAGCCTAACTCGTCACGTGTTGGTGTCAATACGGCCCAAACATAATTGTAGTCAGACTGTGCAGGGTCTCCCGTCGGGTGTATCAAGCCCTAGGGTGTCAACCCCTGGACACCATAAACATAAGTGCACAGTCTCGATCTACTGGTACCCGTGCATGTTTTCCCCGGCTTCGGACTATGTGCACGACCATAGTCCGCCCGGAACTACACCGGCGTACCCTTCTGCCGTCGTTTTTGGTCTCTTACCTCAAGTCCAGTAATTGTGCCCCCACCCTAGCCTAGACCCTAGGGCCATAATGATACGAACTTGGGATTACTGCTGGAGTGGACCCCCATTGCTAGGATTTTCTAGTGGGTTAAGTACGGTTTAACCCTCTTGCTAATCATGGATTAACTTGGTTAAGTGTAACGATGAGTTCACGACTTAACCCTGATTAATCTACCAAGCCCAAATTGGTTAAGTATTAAGTGGACCATGACTTAACCCTAATCACGAGGCATTAATTAATTTAATGTGCCTTAACCTCTCACATTAGACCTTGTTGTGGTTACTAGTTAAGCCGGGCGGGTCCGGGTAGCTTTACACCCCAACTAGGTCTAACCTCGGGTTCAAGGTACAACATGACCAACTTCTCACATTGGGTCCTATTGTTTGTAGCAACTAGTTAAGCCGGTCGGTTCCGGGTAGTTTTACGCTACAAACTCAACCCAACCTCGAGTTGGTCACACTTATATTTTCTAAGTGTCATGTCCATCATGTTTCCAAAACATGTTACAAGTTTTCAAGAATTTGGGTAGACCTAACTTAATAGGTAAATTCCCAATGGGTAGACCTAACTTAATAGGTAAATTCCCAATCTTATGTTTTTATGTCTTTTAAGTTTACCCAACCCCAAACGCAATCCCATCGCTTACATATCGCAATAGCGCATAAAGGATAGAAAGAGGGAACTTGGCATAATCATGACATAAAGGTGTTGAAGCCACAAGTTTAACATGGTGGCATATGAAATGTACATATGTTCATATACTTGCATATTACATTTTTAGGCCTCAAAAGCATGCATAAAACCAAACTTAGCATATTGGTGATACATGGTGATAAATGACATGTAGAAATGGCCATAAGTTCGCATTTAGCCTCACATGCAAGTTATCATAAGGGATATGATAACTTACATGTTGTCAAAATGCGACCTTTAGCATAAAGCTTGAAGCTTTAAGCTCATAAGCCCAAGATAAGCTTGCATAACATGGTAACATGAACAAAATGATCAACCCAAACTTGCATAACATAACTTGATAAACTTGCATATCACAACATGGCAAACTTGCATAGCATAACATGGTAAACTTGCATATCATAGCATGACATACTTGCATAACATAACATGATAAACTTGCATATCATAACATGACATACTTGCATAACATAACATGATAAACTTGCATATCATAACATGACAAACTTGCATAGCATAACATATCAAACTTGCATAACATGACATAGTAAACTTGCATATCATGGCAAACTTGCATATCATAATGATCAACCAAACTTGCATCATTCATTTAACTTTAGAGTTTAAATATGAAAGTAGAAAAGGGCTTACAATGCTTATGAAGACACAAAAATATAACAAAGCCCTTATGCAATCAATTAGACCCAAAATGCAAGCTCTAATAGAAAAACCCTTGAGCCAAAATGATCAAAACCCTTGCTTTATGATGTAAATATGGAAACTTGACTTGAATGCAAGCTAATGATGCTCATACAAGCTTGAAAACACTTGTATGCATTGAAAATCTCTCATAGAAATAACTTAGGAATTTTATGAAGAGAGTGGAGGCCATGAGAGGAATGATTTTGCCATAGTTTAGTTACTTGAATGAATAATGATGATTTAGGGTTAGGTTAGGGGCTTATTTATAGGATTAGGATGTGTTTTAGACCCTTAGATTAACCCTAGGTTAGATTAGGACCATCAGATCTCGGAAGCTTCCAGAAACCAGCCCCAAAACACAGCCAAACTCAAAAATGGTGCATCAGGCCAAACTGGCCGAGCACCCCCTGTCGACACCCAAGTCGACATGGCTGTCGACTTGGTCCTAGCCAAGTCGACTGCCCAGTCGATAGGCCTGTCGACTTGGGTAGCTAGGCTGGAATTTTCCCACCTGCGCCCAATGGCCCCAATTTCGAAATTTGAACCTGAATTTTAAATCTGTTTTGAACTTTGAATTTTCAGAAAACTTCTTCGGGTCTTAACCGGGTCATACGGACTCCGATTTTCGAAAACTCGGACTCTATTTCGCGTATTTTTCCGAGACGAACGCAATGACATAGCCCTTTTCCCTTGATTCAGATTTATAAATTAAATTCTGCCTCGATTAACGTTATAACAGGTTATTAAAAATACGGGTTGTTACATTCTCCCCTCCTTAAAGGATTTCGTCCCCGAAATCTTCAAGTTAGGAAGAACGTATCCTACCATCCAACATCCATCTACTCAAAATATCATCCACGAGCAATCATTGTCCTTACAAGATTCTAAATGTTGTATGAACATATGCAAAGGTGTGTGTATATGTACTTATCTAATGCAAATATCATCAATGCAAGTTATGTTAGTGAAATGAATCCATATGTATGCAATTCCTAATATAATGTATAACATCTATATGTGTGCACATAACATACATCCATATGCAACATCCATGTGATAACACAAAAATTTTCATCCATGAATAAGCGTAAACACTCATGCATATGCAATATGAGGAGTGTGTGAGCCGATCTAGTGCCTAACGTGTATAATGCATCCACGAGTAACCACTTGCAAACACTTGCAACCACTTGCAAACATCAAGCATAACATGTTTCAAACACATGTTTCATCCAAAGGGTTTCTACCTAAGGTTCTCATGACAAGATTAACATGATAAACTAGATAATCAAGACAAACATGGATAGCAAAAGATATGCTACAAAGAGATCGGGAAGATAAGCAGGATATACTCCTTTTGGATTACAAGAAATCCCTTCCTAACCCTGACATGTATTACTAGCCAATAAGTCGTACCTCCCGACAAAAATAGGACCGAGAATGGGACCGAGAGGATATACGTAAAAAGATAACATGCGAGTAAGTTCCACATGAAAACAAGGATCAAGGATATGCTTTTAAAAAGAGATATGATGCGCGTATCTAGCCTTCAGTCTTCTAAGTCACGTTTCCTTGAGCTTAACTCCACTGTGCTTTGACCGTCTTTTACCTCATGATTTCCTAGCTTCTTAACTCTTATTTCCAAATATGAGTTGGAACCCATTTCATTGTCGCCTCTCGTCTTCCTCTTTCACTTACTCTTCTATCATTCTTGGCTTAAACATAACTATGACCTCATGATTTCATGCAAGCTCTCCAAAATTCATCAGTGAATCCTGGATCTCGTTTACTTACTATAAAGTATTCCACGCAGCAGAACTTTTCTTGAAAATACCAATCCATGTTGCCAATTGCTCTTACTAACGTGATTTTCTATAACCCATGGTTGAACGAAATGAACCATCCGCCCGTGAATGATAGGTCGTACTTAGATTCAGTTGCTTGCCCATGACTTCCCGTAGACTATCCCAAGACTGGCTGAGTCATGGTTACTAACTATCCTTTAGGGAACCTCGTGCAACCGCTTTATTTCTTGAAAGTAAACTGTCGCTAGCTATGATGCAGTCCTTTCGCTCTTTACCGGAGTGAAATGAGCACTCTTTGTGAGTCTACCTACTATGACCCATATGCTCGTATCCTCTTTCCTTGACCTAGGTAATCCATCGATAAAATCCATGGGAATACTCTTCCACTTCCATAGTGGAACGTCTAGAGGATGCAATAGCCCACCGGGCTTCTTCGACTCGGCCTTAACTTGCTGGCAAATGATACATCTAAAGACAAACTCCGCCACATCCTTCTTTATCCCAGACCAAAAGAAAATGCGCTTCATATCTTTATACATCTTATCTCTGCCCAGATGTATAGTCAACTTAGAGCGATGCGCTTCCTCAAGAACTTTCTTTCTCTCATCGCGTCTTAGCCATCCCTTGTCATCTATAGCGAGGTGACTTAACATCTCGCCTCGAATCAACTTGTCCATGATCTCGGCTAACTGCGGGTCTTCCTTCTGTGAAGTCCCTACTTGATCCAGAAGGGTAGGTCTAAACTCAAGGGACGCTAACTGACTAATTAAACTGAGAAAGCTTCTTACTTTAATTGTCCTCGTCGGAGCTTTCCGGTCTTGAACCGCGACCACTTTAGCGGGATCCACCGCTAAGCCTTGCTTAGTAACTATGTGCCCAAGAAATCTAACTTCTTTTCTCCAAAATGACATTTGGAGGACTTGGCTTTCAACTGATGGGCTCTAAGCGTATCCATCACCTCCTTGAGATGTCTAGCATGTTCTTCCTCGTTCTTTAAGAAAGTCAGGATATCATCTACAAATACTACCACAAACTTGTTCAGGAACTCCCTAGGCACCCTACTCATCAAGTCCACGAAGTAGGCGGGTGCATTAGTCAAACCGAATGGCATGACTAGCCATTCTAAGAATCCATCTGGAGTTTTGAACGCAGTTTTGTCTATACTATCCTCAGCTACTCTGAGCTGATGGAATCCAGTAGCAAGATCAAGAGAAAACAGATGTTCCTACAAGCTGATCAAACAAATCATCGATCATTGGTAATGGTTGTCTATTCTTCTTGTTCTACTCACGATAATCAACACACGGGTGAAGCGAATTGTCCACATTAGTAGCGAATACTACTAGAGCACCCTCTTCGGAAATGCTTCATCGTATGAAGTTCTTCTCAAGCAACTCCTTGACTTGCTTTCTTAACTCTCATCTTGCGGGACCATGTGCCTAACCGGCCACGTAACTGGCTTGGCATTATCAACCAGATAAATGCGGAAATCAATCTCTCGCTTAGGGGTAACCCCCCTTCACTTCACCCAAGATATCAGGATATTCTCGGACCACCCTCATAGATTGCAAACTATCGATAGACGAGTTGAGGGATTCAAGATAACACAACGTGACGGGACCCATAGGGTTACAAGAAATTTTTAGGGTATTACCGAGGCGAGTCATGAGCCTCACAACCCTATGCTCAAAAATCAAGGATGGCTCCAAAACTGGACAATCAATCCATGCCCAAAATCAACCCATACCCCATGAAACCGAGAATATAAGCATCACACGAGAACTCTACACTAAAGATAGAGATTTTCAAATCCACGTAGATAATAGACAAATGGGCGGAAACCCCAATTGGATTTGAAACACACACGGGATCATTAACTAGACTAGTACTTAGGTGCAAACTTTCAACTAAACCAGATGAAATAAACTATGCGATGCGCCAGAATCAAACAAAGTACAAACAGGAAAATCAGAAATGTAAACAAGACTTTCAACAGAAACACTACCTCGATCATGAGCTGAAAGAACGATGTTGAGGGGATAAACTCGCCCTCCAGATGGTCTTGCACACTGAGTCTGACCTTGCCCTTGCTTCTTCGGGCAATCTTTGCTGAAATGTCCAAACTCACCACAACGATAGCATTCACCACTCTTCCTTTTCCTCTTCTTACAATCCTTAATAAGATGCCCAACTGAACCGCAATAATGGCACTTCCCCTTTTTGTTATTGCCCTTGCTATTGTTCCCCTTGTTGCCTTGACTCTTGTTCTTGTTCTTATTGCCTTGACTGCTCTGACCGCTTGGATTACCCTGACTTCCTTTCCACTGGGAATCAGTCTTCTTGGCTTGAGTATCATTCATCTTGATCTCCTTCTTGTCACTCCTATTCTCTTCATTGAGTAGGGCCATATTCACCAAACTCTCGAAAGTTGCCCCCAAGGGTATATGAGTCATGGCTAAACCATGTAATGGCTCGTTTAATCCTAGAGCAAAGTATAGGGCCTTCTTCTGAGCTGTGTTAACCAAGTCTAAACCGACCCGAGCCAGTTGATTAAACTTATCTATGTATTCCCTAATAGTCATGTCCCCTTGTTTTAGTGATAGGAACCTTAGTCCAAACTTTCCCCGAAAGTCATCCCAAGTCTCAATTGGCCTAGTAGCGGTGGTGACCACCCACCGACGTGCAGCTTCTTCCTTTAGCAACCATACTGCCAATAAAACCTTCCTACGGTCATCTATATCAAAGAAGGCAAAAAAGATCTTCGGTTTCTTTCAACCAATTCCTTGCCTCTACATAAGTCTCGGTTCCAATGAAATTCTTGCCACCCATCGTCTTAAAGTTCTTACAAGTTTCCGCAAAATCCGCTTGTGGAGGCTGAGGGGGAGGAGAAACATTAACCACCGGAGGAGGCGGAGGAACATCTGCGGGGCCGGCTTCGGTCGCCCTAGCCTCCAAAAGTCTCCTATACCAAACAGGTACGTGTACTCCCTCCGGAATGGCAAAGTTATTGGCCATACTGAAAACGAAGAAAAAGATAGATTCAGAATGGAGAAAAACGAAGGAATTTTGCTAATGGCTTTTTGGGGAATAGCATTTAAAATAAACTAGACTTTTCTTTGGAAAATACTTTATACTTGGTTTTGAAAATAGTTTTCCAAAAGTTTTCTAAAAACCTTTTTGTTCCTTCTCGTAAACCATACGCTCTGATACCAAATGTAACACCCCACCTCCGCCAGGGTGGCTCTTGCAAGCACTCTGACTTTGGAGGGGCGTTTGAATCAGGTAAACATGCATAATGATATATCAAGGCAGAACAAGAACATATGTATATATATAAACAGAGTAAATAAGATAAGTAAAACAACGGAAGATTTCAAACTATTTCAAAACTAGTCTGATACAACATAATGTCACTTTCCAAATACACAAGTCTAGATAAAAACAACATCACTGAAAAACTGAAATACATAAGTACTATCCCCAAAATAAGTGATAACCATAGCTAGCTTCATGTCAAGACCGTACATGAGCTAAAATCCCACAAGCAAGCGATCAGAAATCCAAGCTAAGCTCCAATATTCCCACCCTGAGAACCTGGGGGGGGGGGGAAACGGAAGAAAAGAGGCGAAAGGAAAACATGTCAGTCAAAAAGACTGAGTAAGCCCTACTACAATCAATGTAAACTGATAAAGTTAACTGGCATGAGAAGCAGGGATGAACATAAGGATAACAACATACTAGCATGATGATTAACTAACAAGGTAGATAAAGGTGTCATCGCATAATCAGGTTTAAGGTCTTTTGCACCACAGGTGTACTAGCAAACTAACATGACTTGAATAAACAAGTATTGATCCCTTGGCCCAAGCTTTGGCCCAATAACATGAAATGACCCTAATACGCGGTCCAACCAAACGGTCTAGTCGATCGGCTCCCTATAAGCCTAACTCGTCACGTGTTGGTGTCAATACGGCCCAAACATAATTGTAGTCAGACTGTGCAGGGTCTCCCGTCGGGTGTATCAAGCCCTAGGGTGTCAACCCCTGGACACCATAAACATAAGTGCACAGTCTCGATCTACTGGTACCCGTGCATGTTTTCCCCGGCTTCGGACTATGTGCACGACCATAGTCCGCCCGGAACTACACCGGCGTACCCTTCTGCCGTCGTTTTTGGTCTCTTACCTCAAGTCCAGTAATTGTGCCCCCACCCTAGCCTAGACCCTAGGGCCATAATGATACGAACTTGGGATTACTGCTGGAGTGGACCCCCATTGCTAGGATTTTCTAGTGGGTTAAGTACGGTTTAACCCTCTTGCTAATCATGGATTAACTTGGTTAAGTGTAACGATGAGTTCACGACTTAACCCTGATTAATCTACCAAGCCCAAATTGGTTAAGTATTAAGTGGACCATGACTTAACCCTAATCACGAGGCATTAATTAATTTAATGTGCCTTAACCTCTCACATTAGACCTTGTTGTGGTTACTAGTTAAGCCGGGCGGGTCCGGGTAGCTTTACACCCCAACTAGGTCTAACCTCGGGTTCAAGGTACAACATGACCAACTTCTCACATTGGGTCCTATTGTTTGTAGCAACTAGTTAAGCCGGTCGGTTCCGGATTGTTTTACGCTACAAACTCAACCCAACCTCGAGTTGGTCACACTTATATTTTCTAAGTGTCATGTCCATCATGTTTCCAAAACATGTTACAAGTTTTCAAGAATTTGGGTAGACCTAACTTAATAGGTAAATTCCCAATGGGTAGACCTAACTTAATAGGTAAATTCCCAATCTTATGTTTTTATGTCTTTTAAGTTTACCCAACCCCAAACGCAATCCCATCGCTTACATATCGCAATAGCGCATAAAGGATAGAAAGAGGGAACTTGGCATAATCATGACATAAAGGTGTTGAAGCCACAAGTTTAACATGGTGGCATATGAAATGTACATATGTTCATATACTTGCATATTACATTTTTAGGCCTCAAAAGCATGCATAAAACCAAACTTAGCATATTGGTGATACATGGTGATAAATGACATGCAGAAATGGCCATAAGTTCGCATTTAGCCTCACATGCAAGTTATCATAAGGGATATGATAACTTACATGTTGCCAAAATGCGACCTTTAGCATAAAGCTTGAAGCTTTAAGCTCATAAGCCCAAGATAAGCTTGCATAACATGGTAACATGAACAAAATGATCAACCCAAACTTGCATAACATAACTTGATAAACTTGCATATCACAACATGGCAAACTTGCATAGCATAACATGGTAAACTTGCATATCATAGCATGACATACTTGCATAACATAACATGATAAACTTGCATATCATAACATGACATACTTGCATAACATAACATGATAAACTTGCATATCATAACATGGCAAACTTGCATAGCATAACATATCAAACTTGCATAACATGACATAGTAAACTTGCATATCATGGCAAACTTGCATATCATAATGATCAACCAAACTTGCATCATTCATTTAACTTTAGAGTTTAAATATGAAAGTAGAAAAGGGCTTACAATGCTTATGAAGACACAAAAATATAACAAAGCCCTTATGCAATCAATTAGACCCAAAATGCAAGCTCTAATAGAAAAACCCTTGAGCCAAAATGATCAAAACCCTTGCTTTATGATGTAAATATGGAAACTTGACTTGAATGCAAGCTAATGATGCTCATACAAGCTTGAAAACACTTGTATGCATTGAAAATCTCTCATAGAAATAACTTAGGAATTTTATGAAGAGAGTGGAGGCCATGAGAGGAATGATTTTGTCATAGTTTAGTTACTTGAATGAATAATGATGATTTAGGGTTAGGTTAGGGGCTTATTTATAGGATTAGGATGTGTTTTAGACCCTTAGATTAACCCTAGGTTAGATTAGGACCATCGGATCTCGGAAGCTTCCAGAAACCAGCCCCAAAACACAGCCAAACTCAAAAATGGTGCATCAGGCCAAACTGGCCGAGCACCCTCTGTCGACACCCAAGTCGACAGGGCTGTCGACTTGGTCCTAGCCAAGTCGACTGCCCAGTCGACAGGCCTGTCGACTTGGGTAGCTAGGCGGGAATTTTCTCACCTGCGCCCAATGGCCCCAATTTCGAAATTTGAACCTGAATTTTAAATCTGTTTTGAACTTTGAATTTTCAGAAAACTTCTTCGGGTCTTAACCGGGTCATACGGACTCCGATTTTCGAAAACTCGGACTCTATTTCACGTATTTTTCCGAGACGAACGCAATGGCATAGCCCGTTTCCCTTGATTCAGATTTAAAATTAAATTCTGCCTCGATTTACGTTATAACAGGTTATTAAAAATACGGGTTGTTACAGTTTCATTTTCTTCTCTTCAATGGAAGTTTCATTTTCCCAAAATGTATCCTAATTTTTGGCCTAATTCTTCTTCTGATGATCGATTCAACCTCTGATCAAAAAGATAGACCTTGGTTCTATTTCATCTCTTCAACAAGTTTAGTAATGAGCATAACGGCCCTATTGTTCCGATGGAAAGAAGAACCTATAATTAGCTTTTCGGGAAATTTCCAAACGAACAATTTCAACGAAAATTTATAATTATATAATTTATTATATATTTCTATTTTCTTTATATATAGAAACCAGATGAATCAATGATTTATCAAAAAAATCTTAAGAATCAATTTTTTTATAAATCTGTTCATCAGAAGGGACCAAGAAACTTTGATTTACCTTTCAACAACCATGATCATATAAGTCGCATGAATCACACGTGAAACTTCACATTGACTAATATCTATAGTAATATTTCAATATAAATATATATTGAGGGACTATAATTGGAGATACCATTATTTCTGGTACAGAAGTCCCTATATCAATGGGAAATGCCCTACTTTTGAGTGCGGTTTGAACTATTGATTTACGTAATTGGAAGTAACCAATTAGGTTTACGATGAAACCTAGAAATCAATCACTGATCCAATTTGAGTACCTCTATGGGATAGACCTCAACAGAAAACTGTTGAGTAACGGCAGCAAGTGATTGAGTTCAGTAGTTCCTCATAGAAAATTATTGACTCTAGAGATATGGTAATATGGAGAAGACAAAATTGTTTGAAGCACGCACAGAACCGGAAGGCCCGAATCAGACATCAAATTGCTTCGATTTGAATTATCCGTAGGATACCCTATATATCAAAAAGATGTACAATCAAACCTATTTCTCGATTCAATAGAAGCCCAAAGAAGTGAATATGGTACCCAAATAACGATAGATATGTCAAAAGCAGGTCCGATTACGCCTATTCCTAATCCTAAATAGAATGTAACAATGTAGGGATCCATATGGAAACATAGTATCTATTTACATACGATCGAATGTCCCCTTCTCATAATAAGAATGTACATAACCCTATTCCGGTCTGGTCCGGTATGGAATGAACTTATAATCTGATGTAAGAGACTCCTATTTTAATAGTTATATTGAAGTAAGTTACTTGGTAAAACTCTTTTTCTATGAAATCTGAATTCTCGTATTATGTAATTCATTATGGAATTCTGAATTGAAAGAGAAAAAAGGATCCTTTTCTATTTCATACTCATGAAAACAAAAATTCTTTTTTTTTTTGAACCTGGGTACTCGAAGAAATTTGAAAAATATATATTATAAATATAGAGAAATTTATTACTTTTTCGAGTTATTGGAATAGTTTATATTTTTTTAATAACTGATTTGACTCTGGAATTGTTTCTGACTTGTGTTCCAAACTCTCAGAAGTCGCATTAATCAAATTTACTTTTTCTCGTTCTATCTCAGAATATCCATTTATTCGATATTCCTCTGCTTCCATTTCCACTTTCCGTAAACGAGCCCGAGCTCGTTCGAGCTGCTCAATGGCCCCTTTACGCAATTCTTCCGAATTTCGAATAGTACTCAAAATCCTCTAAGATTTGGCTCAGGATTGCCCATTTTTAGTTCCAGGGTTTCTCTGAATTTGGAAGTTTTCACTTAGCAGGTTTCCATACTAAGGCTCAATCCAATCAAGTACGTAGCGTCTACCAATTTCGCCATATCCCCCCTTTAGACAAGAAGTTATTATATCAGCAATAGCGTCTCTGCCCATGACAAATTTTAATTATTGGTGCTTCTAATTTTGATATAATCAACATGTTTAACTTTGAATACTACGAAGAAGTTCCGGGAGTTACGAAGGAAGCTTCGGACTCATGGGTTGAGAACGGGAGTTGAACTCTATGAGGTCGAATCTC